>OVAP01001471.1:0-23813 GCA_900406295.1 Aurinia saxatilis | reverse complement strand
AATCACCTCCACTGGTATGACTCGGCGCAGTTCGGGATTGGACGTGGAGCCAAGGGCGGCTAGAGCGTCTGTCGTTGCATTTTTTCCGCGAGGAACTCTTGTCAGGCTAAACTCGTCGAATCGCGCTACCAGCCCTTGCACAATCTTTAGGTAAGCTTCCATGCGCTCGTCCCGTGCCGTATACTCGCCATTGAATTGATTCACAACGAGCTCAGAATCGCAAAAGGCTTGACTCTACTGAACGTTTAGTGTTGCTGCTAGCCTTAGTCCTGCAATTAGCGCTTCATATTCCGCTTCGTTGTTGGACGCATCGAAACCAAGCCGGAATGATTGCTCCATGATTTCGCCAATAGGTGACGTTAGGCATATGCCTGCGTCGGAACCTTGCCGAGATGATGAGCCATCCGCGTATAACGTCCGAATAGTGTATTCGTCGATACCTCCGACTGGATTTGGTGGGAGTTCGATTAAGAAATCCGCCAAGACATGGCCCTTTGCGCATGTGCGGCTGCGATATTCGATGTCGTACTCGCTAAGTTCGACTGCCCACTTAGCTAATTGTCCGGACTGTCCTGGACTGTGCAGGATTGCTCTCAGAGAAAATGTCGTCAAGACGATGATCGAGTGAGACTGGAAATATGGTCGAAGTTTTCTAGCGGACATGACCAAAGACAGTGCCAATTTCTCGAGTTGCGGGTATCTTGTTTCTGCGTTTGTCAAGCTTTGGCTTACGTAGAAGACCGGTTTCTGTTCGCCTCTCTCTTCTCGGAGTAGCACACCGCTAATCGCAGTTGGGGAAACTGCGGTATATAGGAACAATGGTTCGCCATTGACAGGTTTGACAAGCACCGGGGCGTCTTTTAGGTATTGCTTGAGCTGTTGGAAAGCCTCTTCGCACCTTTCGGTCCATTCGAACGTCTTGTTTCCGCGAAGGGTGTCGTAGAACGGCAAACATTTATCCGTCGATCTTGAGATGAACCTGTTAAGTGCCGCGACGCGTCCGGTCAGCCGCTGGGGGATGCCATATCGTTGAGCGCAGCAATTTGCTTTGGGTTGCCTTCGATTCCCCGGTGAGTCACCAGGTATCGAAGGAACTCTCCAGATGTGACGCCAAATCGGCACTTCGTTGGGTTGAGCTTCATGTTGTGCTAGTTAAGTTGTACAAAACAGTCTCGCAAGTGAGCCACATGGTCTTTTTTTTAAAGAGATTTTACCAGCATACCCGGTGAGTCACCAGGTATCCAAGGAACTCTCCAGATGTGACGCCAAATCGGCACTTTGTTGGGTTGAGCTTCATGTTATGCTGGTTAAGTTGTGCAAAACAGTCTCGCAAGTGAGCCACATGGTCTTTTTTTTAAAGATATTTTACCAGCATATCATCGATATAGACCTGCATCGTCTTTCCGAGTTGTTCCGTGAACATCTTGTTAACCAGACGCTGGTATGTTGCCCCTGCGTTTTTTAGTCCGAAGGGTATCACCTTGTAACAATAGATGCAGCGGTCAGTGATGAAGGCGGTCGTTTCGCGGTCGTCAGGATGCATAAGGATTTGGTTATATCCGGAGAATGCATCCATGAAGGAGAAAAGCTGGTTTCCAAATGTCGCTTCAACCAATCTGTCGATATGCGGCAATGGGAAGCTATCCTTTGGGCATGCCTTGTTTAAGTCAGTGAAGTCTACGCAAACTTTCCATTTGCCGTTCTTTTTCTTCACCACAACTGGATTAGCGAGCCAGTCGGGGTACTTTGCTTCGGTAATTGAACCAACTTTCAATAATCTCTCAACTTCGTCATTGACAGCTTTTTGCACGATCGGGGCCCAATTTTCGCCTTTTTTGCTTTACCGGCTTGAAAGTTGGGTCCACGTTCAGTTCATGACAAGCCACATCTATGCTGATTCCAGACATGTCTTCGGCCACCCATACAAAGGTGTTAATATTCTCCTTCAAGAAGTTTACTAACTCGGACCGTAGTTGTTCTTGTAGTTTTTCTCCGATTTCGGCACAACGCTCTGGAAGGTTATCGTCAATGCAGATCGAGACAACGGAGTCGTAAGTTTCTGCTTGGCTTTCATTGCGGGCCTCCGTGGTCTGTAATTGCTATAAGAGTTAGAGAGCTGCTTCTCGCTGTCGCGCGAGATCTTGGATTTCTTCATGTTGCCGTCATCCGTTATGTCCGTCACCAGCTTTCTTNATAGTCTTAATTCCTCCTCGGGTTGGGAATTTAACGCAAAGGTGGTAAGTGGATGGGATTGCTTTCATCTGGTGCATCCAAGGAGTACCCAAGATCAGATTGTAGATCGCGGGGGTGGTCGGCTACCGAGAAATTAACAATCTTAGTGACTCCGCCAGCGGTGACTGGGAGCTTGATGTTGCCGAGAGTCATGGTTGTTTCCCCCGAGAAGCTTGTTAAGGGCTTTGGCGCTACTACAATTTCGGAAAGTCCGACGTTCATTTTTCTTGAGTCTCACGAAAAATTACGTCCACCGAGCTTCCAGTGTCGATAAGGACTATGGCCACGTCGTAGTTGTTGACGGTGAGTTCGATGACCAAGGGGTCATTATGCGGATGAGTGATTCCGGCGGCGTCCTTTTCCTCGAATGAGATTGCGAAAGACGAGTCGTTCGATGATTCAGACTCGCTAAACCGTCGAGGGATGGTGTCGGCGCTCCGTTGGAAGGCCTTAATGGCAGACATTGTGTCCATGCAGTACTCAGAGCCTCCCATGATCATGTTGATCCTTTGTCGAGGTCCGCCCTGCTGGTCGTCTTCTGTTTGTCTCGCGCGTTTATTTTGGTCTTCTTCCTGCGGGGCCGCGGCTGTCTGTTTGCCTTTCTTTGCCGTTGGATCGAAATCGGCGATGCTGATATTTCCCTTTAGTTTTCCGGCCGCCAATTTTTCCACGAGCATCAAGGCGAGGGTTCTGCATTTTGAAGTTGGGTGTTTAACATCTCCATGGTACTCGCAGAAAGTACTCTCGTCGTGCGAGTTTTGACTCTAAGTCCAGACGTTGGATCGTCCCCTTCCTCGACCAAAACCTCGACCGCTGCCACGACCGCGCCCTCTTCCGGCGTCTTGACTATCATCCATTTGGTAATTAAGGGCGCCGGTTAGTCCTGGGCCTTCGTGGTTTACGTATGATGAGGATGACGACTTCGTCCTGCTTTTCTGGTTTCCGGCCGCTGGTGCGCCTTTCGATGCTGGATTGAGGTGCGCGTTGTGCCTTGCTCTGAGAACCTCCATCTCTTCCTCTTGCGCAATGAAGCCGTTGGCTCGGTGAAGTGCATCTTGGATGGTTGCCGGTTTGTTGGTAACGATGTCCTTACGATATTCGGACGTGTACCATAGCGCTTGTTTCAAGGCTCTTAGCGTGGCTGCATTACTGATGCCGTCAAATTGCGAGAGGATGGATTTAAATTTCACGATGAACTCGCGCAACGGCTGGTTCTCCTTCTGCTCCAGCCCCCATAGGTCGGCATCCGTCGTTTCTTCTCCCATGAATATGGAGTATTGTTTCAAAAATACTGTTGCAGTTCGTCAAAGTTGTCAATCGAGTTTCGGGGGAGCCGAGTAAACCACTGGAGTGCTGGTCCCTTCAGATGTTCGACAAAAAGTAGGCAAAATCATACGTCTTTCTGTCCTGGAGGGAAGTTGGCTCGGTTCATAGCTATGGCGAACGTCGTGAGGTGCCTCTTTGGGTCCGTGGTGCCTTCGTATTCTGGAATTCTGATCTTCCCGATACTAGGCACTCTGGCTCCAGTGATGCGAGGAGTGAACGGAGTCGTCTGGGCCTCTTCCAGCATGCGGTTTATCTCTGGTCCTTTGCTTGTTGCCATGTGAACCTCTCATCGTACCGCTCGCACAGCTGCCTCGGCTCTAGCCAGCGAAGCCTTCATCTCCGCGATTTCTGCCTTCTGGGCGGAGTAGTAGTCTTCATCTTCGAAATCATCGTATCGACCGTCCTCTTCGCATTGGTCTGCTATCGTCCCGACGCGAATGGTGGTCTGACGCCTGGTCTGGTCTAGCATCCGATCGAACTCGCCGTCTTCGAGTATCGGTTGATCGCGGGGGTGTCTGTCGTCGCCGGCTGGCCTTTCTCGGTCGTCGAGCGTCACTGGATGATCGGCGTTGGCTCCGGCAGGAGTTTGTGGGAACATGCTGATTGGCTGGCGGTCTGCTCCTGGAGACGAGTAATCCAATCGTCGCGGGTTGAAGGTGACCTTTCTTGTCGCCTTCCGGGCTCGTGGCATGTCCGCCAGTGCTCCCACCTTTTCTGTCAGTGCAAGGTTGACCTTGTCCTGCTCGTCTACCCTTCTGGCTAGCCTTTCCAGCATGGCCGCTACGGTGTCCAGAGTCAGTGGTGCAGTTGTCTGGTTAGCATCGGTTCTTGGAGGTGGATTTGTGACTCCGATGACGCTCGCGCCCAGTGGATTGTTACCTGCAGGTGGTACGACGGTGGTCTCACCGGGCATGCCCAGCGGCATGCTGATGTTGGTTGCTGGATTCGAAGTGGTTGGGTCTACCATGGCGGCGTGGTTCGTGATCCAAAAATTCTTTGAGTCCCCACAGTCGGCGCCAAATTGTGAGAGCCGAAATTCTCACAACCAAAACTTGTAAAGTAACTTTTAGGGATCGTAACTTTCTATGGAAATGGAAATGAATTATCGGATGCTAGAAAATGTTCAAGTGTTTATGCTTTATTGCTGAAGTACAAAAGATCGCGTGAGAAAGTCTCAGTGTTCTCTCGCGTGGAAAAAGATATCCCTTAAAATGAGTGACTAGCTCTCTATTTATAGAGATTACAATCGAACCCTAGCTGTACGAGAATAAAGGAAATTCGTGTTTATCTTCAATTTCTTTCCTTATCCTCTAGATCCGCTCGTGATTCACATTTATCTTGTTCGGCGACTGCACCATTAGGTTAGCTGTCCCAAGCTCGGCCCACGACACATCGAGGAAGCTAGTTCGGCNATCGAGGAAGCTAGCTCGGCCCATCAGGAGTGCAGCTCGGCCCATCACGCCATGATGGACTCAGCTCGGCCCATCGCGCTACGGAGGAGTGAGCTCGGCCCGTCTATGGGTCAAGTCGGCCAATCACGCCGTGGTGGACTCGGCTCGGCCTATGATGCGAGATCCAGCTTTGTCTATCGACGAGAAGAGTAGGTCGGCTCGATCCGAAGTGTGTCGACGGAAGCCCAGCTCGGCCCTTCGCAAGATCCAGCTCGGCCCGTGTTGCGAGGAAGGCTTCAGGTCGGCCCACCTGGTGTCGAAGGTCCAGGTCGGCCCACCTGGTGCTGAAGGTCCAGGTCGGGTCGCGTAGTAGCCCGGGTCGGACCAACCGTCTCCATCTTGGCTCGGGTCGGGTCTCGAGCCCGGGTCGGATCTCGCGCTCCTCGCCAACTTTTAGTTGTTTGGTTGTAAGTATCGTCATTCACTTTAGCTAGTCGTCGAATGTTTGCGATCTGTACTTCAGCTAGGCATGATTTCAGCTAGGAAATGTTGACGAGCTGGATTTTCAGCTAGGCAAAAACCCAGCTAGGTATTTTTCTGTGCTAGCACTCTCAGCTAGGCAGGATTTCAGGTAGGCAGAAATCCAGCTAGACAAGTTTTGATTGTGATGGATTTCAGCTAGGCAGAAATCCAGCTAGGCGAATTCCGAGTGTAAGTATTTTCAGCTAGACTAAACATTGTTCATCAGCTAGGAAAATACGTCAAAATTATTTTCTAAATATAAATCTTGATGGAGTAGAATCCGACTCCACAGGTATCACTTGACTCTCTCTTCCATTCCTAGCCTATGTACTTTAGTCTCTAATTGTGCTTTAGAGTGCTGCATTTTCTTTGAACTGTAAGACCTTCTCTTTACCTAATTTTAAAGCATGTCTTTTCTTTAAATGACATTTTGATTTGCCATAATTCCACCACATTTGCCTTTATTATGTTATCTTTTAACATCCACCCTTTCCTTTATTTGAACGTGTGTACTCTTCCTTCATTTGTTTTTATTTTTGATTTGTTTTAATAACCTTGGTTTGAATGTTTAACCTAGAAAGAAAGACCAGGCTTTCATTATTTCCTTGGAGCTACGCCCAGCATAATATATACGTATGTAGTGATACTTTAACGTTATGTATTGTCTTTTGGTTAAATAGTCTCAATTAATTTGTCAACGTAAATTATGCGTCTGCTTTTATGAAAGGCGTACACAGCGAGCGTGGATAAATCTTATATAAAAAGAAATCCTTCCAGCCAAGTCCATGGACACTAGAACAGTTGAATACGATGGTATATAGTGGGAAGATATGGTGGAGGTTTTGAACCAAGGTTGCCATGTGTTAGATAATGTAAGTAGTAACTGAAAGGGATTGTTATTAGTCACTAATTTGTCATTTTTGTCGGCAAGATGTCTTAACGGGTTACATTTCCCTGCTCATCGCAACTGCTAATTATAAAATTTTACTTTATTCAGAAAAAGAAAAGGTTAGGTAGAGAGAGACCTCTGGCAGAAGTCAAACTTTGTGTAGGGGAAGAACCTAAGTTACTATTCAACATTCCCCTCTTCACCTTCCTCATCCCTAATCTCTTCAAAACAATCAGGAGACTAAAAATTGAAAGAAGTCTTAACTTGTTGACTCTTAAATCGTAAAATACGATATGGATCGCTTTTCGAAAAAGCTACAATATTAGTAGTTTTTTTCTTCCTAGAGTAAATACATACATAATTTCATAAAATAGTAGAAGCACGAAGAGCCGGATCTCGATCTGTTCAAAGCACCCGTGAAGGCATGAAACAGCTTGAAATGCAACCAAAACCACTTCCTTTTCTTTTGGATTTGAGGGAGAGAAGTTGAGGAGAGACTTTGTACAAGTCTTCGTCCACGGGCTTCGGCGCCGGCGCCGTCCTCCGCTGCTTCACCACCGTGGTAGTCGCGTTCGACTCACGCGTCTCCTTCTTGGAGGGGTCCTGGACGACCTTGGGACGGCGTCGTGGGAGGAGGATGACGGCGGGAGCGACGAGGTGGTGGTTGTCGTAGAGGTCTCCGGCAAGGTAAAGATCGCGATCCTGAGGGTAGTGGAGGAAAGCAGGCTGTTGAGTCGTCGTCGTTGCAGTCTCGAAGCACTGAGTGAATGGAACGGCGTCATTCCAGTCCCAGCTCCCAAACGCCGGCACGTGTCCTCTCCTGCAATACTCTCCTCCTCCGTATTCCTGATTTAACAAGAAAGAAGATATAAAGTTACCAAAAGAAAAAACCCAAAAGAAGATAGAGAGCAGTGAGATAACGTACGTAGTCCATGGCTGTGGAAGTGAATGGTTTGATGGATATTCGATCTCCTCTTAATAATCGAAATAGACAGAGAGAGAGAGAATGGTTAATAAATAAATGAGCAGATGGGGTTCTTTACATTACTCAACACTGAGACATGCTTGCCTTAAAGTCTACTTGGAGGAGTGAGAGACTATAGGTTAGAGAGAGACTTTGTGTGTGTCTGATCTGAGCTGAGTTTTTTAATCCAGTAGGTAATAAAGTTGGGGTTTAGAGCATTTCCAATTTTGTATTATTAAATTTATTATTAAAATAAGTAAGAGGTTCTAAATTTTTTCAAAATTTTTTAAATTAGAACATCTTTTTTACTTTCTACTTATGAAATTTTAATTTTGATTTATTTTTAATATCCAAAGAAAATAAAAATCATTTACAATCCGCCATTGCACATGTTCTTAGAGTATGTCTAACAAAGAGTTTTTTGAGGAATTTCAAAATAAAATATAAAGAGAGGCTGTAGAAAGAGGAGAGAGACTCTTAAATAAGAGATTTTAGACACTTTTTCTTTTCTGGTAAGAATCACTTTTATATTTAATTAATATTTATATACACATATAGTTTGAAACTTCTTGTCAAAACTCTCTTGTTGAACATGGCCTTAGCTACTCTTCTCCGTTGTCTACTGTTTTAAATATTACTCTATAGTATTATTATTTCGATTTATACAGTTATTTGGGTCCTTTTACATGGGGTTAAAAGGAAATATAAATATTTTCTTTTATTGGTTGACAATCAAAAACAGAATTTCGTAACTTTCATTTAAAACTAAATAAGAAACATTTATTATTTACCTTTAAATTTTTGGCCTGGCCTCTAGAGCTGACTTATGCATGATACCAGATATACCATTTTAATATTCACTCTGATTTTGATTCTTTGCACACAAATTAATAAAACATATTAAAAGTTCTGTTATACCCCTAAATAATAAGTTGTCCGTTCATATTCTATTTTGTTTTGAGGTTAAAGTAAAAATTTAGTATTAAAAGTTGTATTGAAAAATAAAACGATATTCTTTCTAAAACAAAAAAAATAAAAATAAATCTAAAACACTCTTTAAAAAAACAGAAAATACGTCTTTGCATTTACATATTCTTTGTGGAGCGGATAGCATTAGTGATCTATTATAGGAATATTCAATTTGAAAAAATTAAATTGAAAAAAAAGTAGCGACAAAAGAGTTAATAAAGGAGCTTTAGAAGAAGGGGCCACATGCAACATTACCTCTGTTATGAAACTTTGTGCTCTGTGCAGTGTGCAACCAAAATTGCCACGATTCCAAGCAATCCCATTTATTATCTTTTGTCAATTTCTCTACCTTTTCCCAAATTTCTACCTTTACAATAAATACATGTCTCTCTTTCCCTCTTTTTTTTTTCAGTTATTTTCTTACAAGATTTATTTACTCGATGATCCAAGAGGAGGTGGGGTTAGGTCAAATTTACTGAAACTGTTCATACCAGTGTTATTAATTGCAACTGCCCATTTGCAGCCTTTGAAATTGAGAAAGCGGTCAAAATGTAAATAATCGGAATGGCTTCAGGTTTTCGCTAATGTAATAGATACCACAGGAAATGCGGTATCAATTACGGATAATTGGGTTAGGCCCCATTCACAAAAATTACCTTAGTGAAATAAAAAATTAAAAGAAATTTACTATAATTCATTTTTATCCTTGTTTGTATATATACTATTCCCTCCGTTTCTTAAAATATGTCGTTTTAGATTTAATTTTTTGTTTCACAAAAAGTGTCGTTTTCATTTTTCAATATAACTTTTAATACTAAATACCGAATTTAACCTCAAAACAAAGAAGAATATGAACAATCAACTTATTTTTTAGGGGCATAACAGAACTTTTAATATGTTTTATTAATTTGTGTGCAAAGAGTCAAAACGACACTCTTTGAGAAACAAAGGGAGTACCTCCCAGCGTTGCATATATTGTATTACAAATCTTGTTATAAGATAGCAATTAATGTCATTACCATTTCTTTTTGGAACTTTTAAAAATTATTACTCCAGAAAATGTGATTTACGAGTAATTTAAGTTTTATATCATCATAATTAACAATTATCAAATAATTTATATCGTTATAATAATTAATATTTTATCGAATAATCATTAATTATTTGTATTTTAAATTTCGGATTTCATTCATTGTTGGTTGAAAAATGCTTCTTTACGTAAATAAACGTTGAACAGCAACTACATGAAAAAAATTATGACATGGTTTTAAGATAGCATCGTCTTCACTTTTCCCTTTTAAGCACAACGGTTTCCGAGAGGTTTATTGAAAGCATTTTTAGTGTCTAAAATAGTTTTCACTGGGTGAGTCTACAACCTTTTATCTCCATTCTCCATGTAGTTTTAGAAGCGTCAAATCTCAATATAGATCACTGATATATCCTATAGTTTACCGATTTTATGTTATTTTAGAATCTATATTATTATTATTATTATTATTAGAATTCAAAAGAGTCATTTTAGGTGCATTGACGAGTTTTGGAGATTTGGAATAATCTAGAAGAATTATGGAGCAAATATGGAAGAAACTTGAAAAGACGAAAAAGAAAACGAAGAAAAAAAGCAAAAAAAAGAGCATGGTGTTGATCGACACCACTCTGGTATCAATCGACACTCGACGGATCATCAAGCTTCTTCTATAAATCTCAAGATCAAGAAGATTTCCATATTTCTTTTGGAAAATTAGTTTTGCAAATTTACCATTCTTAAAATTCATCATAGACACCCTATATATACTTTCATTTAGCCATTGTTTAGGCTCATATATTCTTATTATCATAGAGTTTGTAAGGGAGAATAAACCTCTGAACTTTTTTATTTCCTTGATTTACTCAGTTTATTGTTTTCAGTTAATTATTGCATGATAAATTGTTTAGCTATGTCTGAGTAGTTTATTAGTTAGGTTTATGATTATTAGATTATCATGAATTTATGTTAGCCTGAAGCCCAATTTAGGAATCATTAATTAACTCTTCCCCTATATTGTTCTAATGCTAAAATTTAGGTTGGTCATCTAGAGTCTAGATCATAGGAAATTTATTATACACGAGAGTGTTAATAAATTGTTGGAATTAATCTTAGGAGAGCTAGTTATCTTTTCTCAAAGAGATCTGGTTTAAAATAGTTAGTGAACAACTGAAATGGATCTTTATTGCTAGTTTAAATTCCTAAGGATTCTCAAAGAGATTTGGTCTTGCTAGGATTTAAACTAAGATAGTTGTCTCAGCGAGAGTTGAAATCGTGTCAATCGTCACCCTTCATATTTTAGGTGCAAATTGATTCCTAGTTGAAATTCCCAAAAGTGTAGCGTTTGTTTTCATTGATTTAAACCCTCAAATTTTACCTACTGTCTATCTTAGTTGGTTGAACTTAAAACCATCATCCTTGCTTTAATTTAGAGTTTATTCAACTATATTCAACTAGTTGCATATCATTCGGTCTTCGGGGATTCAATCCTTAAGTACTAACATAGATCGGACCACTTGATGGCACAGCCTCCAATCACTCTCTTTTTAATCACTCTCTTTTTAGCTTGGCTCGTTCCTTCCCCAGACTTAGATTCTTTTATGGGAATCTAAAGTCTTCTTCGAACATCTCCGGACTCCTTTAAACGATTTCCACCTTTTTTCACTTTTGATTCCTTATTTCCCTGGCTTTTTTTTTTTAATGTAATGCTAAATTTCATTCAAGAAGACGGTTATGTACATAAGATCATCGTTCCTCTGTAAATTCTATGAGCTATTTACAATACTATGAGAAGCTATATACCAACTACTCCAAGCTTGTTCCATATTTGCATCTTTTTACTGACACTCGCAATCCAATTTCGGATAGTGGCATCAATCTTCTTAATTATCCCACCGGTTGGTATCGAGGTCTCTTCATGCCGTCTCCAGTTCTGTTCTCCCCAAATTATGTGAATGGACGCTTGAATGCAGTATCGAAAGAGAAAATTATGGATCCCATCTTTCCCACTTTCTGATAACTTTAGAATCAAACATCTCCATTCCTTAGTAAATTGACTGCCCATGAACTTCCCCATTAACTTCCACCATATTTCCCATGTATATTGGCATTTAAAAAATAAATGCTCAATTTTTCCTAGCTCACAGTCACGGAAACTGCATCCCAACTCCTCAGGACCCTTCCACTTTCGCATCCTCTCACTAGTTCCCAGTCTTCTCTTAATGGCCAACCAAGTCAGAAACGTATATTTCGGAGTAGAGTGTTTAAACCGGACACATGCTGCCCATTGAACCTTCTCTCTCTGGGGTCGTAATTGTTGCCACATGTCATGTACTTTGAAATGAGCCACGAGCTTCCATGTGTCATTTTTCCAGTAATGAACATCTTCCTCCATTGTGTTTCTGTTTTCCAATACTCTCGAGACCTCATCCTCTATCTAATTAAGGATATGATTTTGATGTCTTTTCTTTCTTCTTTCCAAAGGTATTTCCTGAAGTTTTACATCCCTTGCCAATCCCATATCTATTACTCCCCTCTCACCAATTATCTCCCATAGTCTGCCTAATGAACACCACGTGTCAAACCAGAAAGAGACCGTTGAGCCACTCCTTACCTCCACCCGATGAAAATTCTGAGACACCCCTCTTAATTTCCGAATCTTTTTCCAAATCTAAGATCCTTTACTAGTCTTCTTTGGAACTGGCCAAAAAGAAGTTTTTATATCAAATAATACTTGATTCAATCTACCTAAAGAGAATGTGATCCTGACAGAATCCTCCAAACAAAGTTCAGGCCCATGATCTTATTGACTTCCTTTAAACTTTGCAGCCCTAACCCATCTTCCTCTTTTGGGATGCATAACTCATGCCAAGCTACTTTGTCCTTCTTAGTATTCAAATCAGGCCCTGACAAGAGAAAAGTTGAACAAATACCTTCGATTTCCCTGACCTTTTTGTTAAACAAGTATGAATCATAAAGCTTTGGATTCTGAATTTTCATTTTTTATATCTTTTTTTATCCAAAAGTTTTCACCATTTATAGCAAGACACGAGTTTTACCTTAATTTTGATGATGTTTTACCAGGAAAATCAGTCATGAAAAACCTTCTCTTTTGAACATCCATGCGTGTATTAAGATCATAGTATGCTTTTCCTTCAGTCTTCATGAGTGATTGGAAAACTGCGTAGGTGTCATATCTCTGGCTTTTTACACATATTGTATATAAAACACGAAAGAAAAAGAGTCTGCATGTGGTTTGAAAGGAGGTTAGATTTATGGATGTGGTACCAACTAAAAATGAGCTGGTCATTTAGAATCAGGAAGAGAGTGGTAAAGTGGATAAGAAGTCCTGAATGTGGTTCGTTTCCTAGTCTAATAACTCCAGTAACAAAGATTTCAAGTCCAGTGTAGGTTCAAGTGAGATAGAGTAAAAAATTAGATTCATTGAAGTAAATGCAAACTGAGATATGTTGGGGAAGCTTGAGTATGAAGTTTCTGAACCGAGTACCTCGGGGCAGCCTTGTAAATATGGTCACTAGGCCACAAAATCCAGTTGTAGTAAGGTCCTTATTCAATACTGAAAATGCCTGAAAAGCACTAGTCAATAAACCTTTGACTATGTAACACCAAAGACGATGCAATATTTAAGGGTTGAATCCACAAATTTCAACGTCTACACTGTAATTTAGTAAATTATTTAATTCAGCTAAGAAAATCAAATAAGGGTTTTTGTTTTCCGATTTCCTACGGGTTTTAAATCAATAATAAAAAGCTCTAGACCTAGGGATAATCTATGGAATGCATGCAAGTACCAGATGAATATTCAGGTTATGATTAAGCGCAACCTCAACTCAAACATATAATTAGAATTGATCAAATTTCGTGGAATCAATAACTTTTCGTATCAACCTAGATGTCTAAACTTTCATTTGAACCTAGCAATTGTAGGAAAGCGTTAATGTATTGGTTTGATAAGTTCACAAATTGCCTTAGCATCAACTTTCGTTGACTAAGGAAAATTTTGCTCTCCAGGTGTGTATTCTAGCTAATCTACTATACTTTCGTGAATAGATTCAACCTATTATCATAAACTAGATGTACAAGGTAGTTTAAGCATTACATCAATACTAGGAGAAGGATTTCAATGACTAACCTATTTACATCTAGATAAAAGCCTAACAAACCATGATTCCCCTAGATTTAACTATGAAACTACTCACACATGATTAAGCAAACACAAATCATAGCTGTATGAAATTGCATAAATAAACTGAGATAAGGGTTTAGAGAAACATCTCCACAAGTGTAGGAGAACAAACCTTCAATCCAAAAGCATAAAACAATGAAACTAAGTCTAAATCTTCAAGGGAACAAAGTAAATTGAAAGAAAAAGATGAAACAAGAGTTTGTGGCTGTCAAGGGAGGCTGAGAGCTCAGAATATAAACATATAGTCTCGAAAAATAAAAGAAAAACAAGGATTAAAACATGTCAAAAATGCAATATATTAATTCCCCCAAACTTGACATTTGCTTGTCCGCAAGCAATCAATAAAAACTAGATAAAAGAGAAAGGTTTGAATGTGGGGACTCATAGCTAAACAATGACGTTCTAAGTTACAAGATGGATTCGAACTAGTGCCCATTTCACAAGAGAAATCCCTACTTATCATGACTAGCATACGTATCGCTACTCCAATTTTTTCTTCAAGCTCAATGTTAATGATCCAACTCGATTCTTATCCACCATCCATTGGATTTATCCTTAAGATTCGATCAAATCTAGAGAAATATGATCAAACCATATCCAAAAAACGCGTTTTGGATATCTTATGAATCTTTCCACATGATTCTCGTGGCTCCTGAATATCAACGCATTTATCTTGATAGAGATCCTAAAGCTTCTCGTGATTATCCTCATCCATTTGATCGATCTAAGGAAGCATTCGATCTAATGGGCCTTAATTCGCTTGGGCTTCAGAAAGACAAGTCTTCAATGATTTGAAATTTTCTCCGTGGTTATGAGGCCGAATGATGTGTTGCATTTAGATACCATTTTAGCCTAGATTTGTAGTCTTTTATCATCCATTTATTGCATAATCACCTTACATTGCATCATTTACACTTATTTCTCACAAACTTCATTTAGGATTGCATCTTTTAGAAAAATAGCATTTTGCATGCATATTCATGTGCATTAGGTACCAAATTGAAAACAAAATCAAAAGATCTTTTAAAGATGCTTACGACTGTTCTAGGAAGTCTCTAGATGAGTTTGGTGATGGTTGGGAGATTTTGGGACAATTTTGACAACTTGAGCAAATTTGAGCTAGAAGGCTCCATCCGAAGGGTCTCAGGTTGAATCACAAATGGTGGTCTTAAACTTATCCAATGGAGCTGAAATTTTGTGACGATTTAGAGGAATGAGTTATCTTGCACTTGGGACTTTGAATCACTTTCTTTGAAGTTGATATGAGGGAGTTTGGATTTTACACTGAAGACGGGTATTGTGAGCTCCAAATTGGAACAAGAAGAGAAGGAACAGTTGGAGCGGACCATATACCCGATCCATCATGCGATCTGCTTGCAAGCCAAGATTTCCCATTTCCCCGTGCAGCCAGATCAACCATATACCCGATCTGGCTGCACAGTTTTGCCTTCCCATTTTTGTTGACTTTTCTAAATTTTGTTGACTTTTCCGAATATTATCTTTGTGGGGGTCGGATTCCACCCCCGCAGATTGATAGCATGAAATGATTAAGTGTCCTCTGTAAAACACGAAAATTGACTACGACTTGGTATTGATCCAAATGCCAAGCCACTACAAGGATAAATCATCACTAACACCCTCTACGATAACTATCGGAAGACTTGATCTTTTGATCATGCGAAAATGTAACAAGGTCGTTAAGAAGATAAGTCTCGGTGAAGCGACACAACAAAAAGAACTTGGGACCCGTGCACGAGCCACGGATCATGCCTCGTCGTGGGATGACGAAATCCGCGACCCGTGGACGAGCCATGGGTCGCGATTCTTCTCAACATCAGATTTCGCGGCCCGTAAACGTGCACGGGTCACGGATCGTGGCTTTGACAAAGTTCCGTGACCCGTGAACGTGCACGGATCGTGGAACGCACACGGGTCGCGGATCATGGCTTCACGAAATTCCGCGACACATGGAACATGCGCGGGTCGCGGAACACATCCTCCGCAAAATCCCACGACCTGTGGGACATGCATGGGTCGCAGAACACATCCTCCGCAAAATCCCGCGACCCGTGGAACACACGGGTCACAGAACACATCCTCCGCAAAATCCTGCAACCCGTGAAACACACACGGGTTGCGGAACACATCTTTCTTAAAATCTCACGACCCGTGGAACACTTACTGGTCGCGGAACATGACTCCACGAAGTTCCGCGACCCGTGGAACATGCACTAGTCGCAGAATATACGTTCTGTAAAATCTCGCAACCCGCGGAGCATACATGGGTCGCCTAACACATTCTCAATACCATCCATGATCACAACAAGTTGAAACGACTTACGATGTGTGTCAGCTCCTTTCCGTGGATCATAGCAAAGCAAATAACTAAGTTTCATTGAAAACTAAGGATCCATGATGAACATTTCATCATATGATTGACAAAGATCAACATGGTTACACTCTTTTTCCCTTGGTAAGGTTTTCTCCCAAGTGGTTTCCTTGCTAAGGTTTTTAACGAGGTAACCATCCGAATACTTACGACTTATGAGTCCAACAACACTTTTGACAAGCTAAACGGCCCAACACTTCCTTAACGGGCCGACCACCGCATTTCGGACCAAGCAAAGCCCTCCGTAAACCGACATACTGGAAGATTCGGGCACAATCTTACGAAAATGGAAGTCTTCTAGAAGCTTCTCGGAAGAATGGAAGAATATCGGTGAAAAGGAAGGTGTATCGAAGCATATCGGAGAAAAGAAAACTAACCGAGATTTTGTAGGTAGAGAAAGGAAAGATGGCCCGAACGAGAAGAAAAAGCCTATGGTTGTATGACGGTTTAGCTGAGAGTATAAATATCCTACTATTCCTAGCTCATAATGTATTTTGAACTTTCCAGAGCTCTTGCACCCTAAAATTCGTGGCTGCAAGAGAATTTAACATACTATCAATAAAAACCTAGCTTTTTACCTTTGTTTTTGCCCTCCGTTCTTAGTTCGTGTGCTTTATTTGCTTTCGTGTTCACAAGTGATTCACACATTAAGATAGTCGACGATCCCTTAAAAATTTTGTGGTTGTGTGAATTTCGGTACACACAATTTGGCGCCGACTGTGGGGAATCATCGACTGTCCACACGAAGAATCTCTTGTAACTTATGATGAACATGGCAGGGGAAGAGCAAACTACCCAATAATCCATCCCGATCGGATCCATGGTGACTCCACAGCCAAACGGACGAGTCAACAATGGAGACGATCCGACCATGCAAACTCCACTCAACGGAGGCGTGACAGAGTTGTCAATCCACAAACTGGCTTCGCGGAAGTCAGCACCTTGCTCAACTACTTGCTTACATGCTCTGTTAAGCAAACAAGATCAACGAATCCATCACGGATAGGTTGAAGGAACTCTCTATCCGCAACCAACCACGGAAAGCTTCCAGGAAGCTCTTCGGCGTACCTCCTCTCGACCACACAAGGCAGAAGGTTCACAGGAACTTTGTCACTCAAACGGAGCAGCCACGAGGATCGGAGATAATTATTGACCTCACCAAGGACACTTCGGTGATCAACAGGCAATCTCACATCGAAGACGGTCGCGAGAGAGAAGCAAGTCCACCACCGGACACTCAACAACCAGAGCGTACAGAACAACCTGTAGATCAAGGCGAAGAAGTCTTCAAAGAAGAGTACTCCGATGATGATCAGATCGGATAACATAAGGAAGAGATCCTCGAACTCGGGGCATCTCTCCGCAGAACAGAAGCTACTATCCAGGAAGTACGCTCGCAAATCCACAAGGCAACCAGCCGCGCACCAGAAATCGACCGCGTTCTCTAGGAATCACAGATGATTCCCTTCACTCGGAGGATCACAGAAGCTCGCATCCCTGATCCCGGAAAATTCAGAATTCCGCACTACGATGGGATGACCGATCCAAGAGAGCACTTGACATCCTTCCGGATCGCCATGAACAGGGCCAAGTTCCCACAGGGATACGAAGACGCAGGCTTATGTCTCCTCTTCCTCAAGAATCTCAAAGGACCAGCTCTTCAATGGTTCTCTCGACTACCAAGAAACTCCACTGACAGCTTTTGAGAGCTTACCATGACTTTCTTCAAGAACTACTCCATCTTCATGGGGCAGAAGACAACCGATGCTGATTTGTGGTCAATCTCTCAAGGTCCGACGGACTCTCTCCGAACTTACATCACCAAGTTCAAAACCTTTATCTCGTAGGTCGAAGGCATGAGCGACCAGGCAGCACTTCACGCTCTCAAGCAAGGCTTATGGTACGAGTAAGAATTCAGGAAGGAGCTAGCATATCGGACCCCATCGACCATTCAAGATGCCTTGCACCTCGCTAACTCCTACATTGTGAATGAGGAAGAGATGCAAATCCTCCGAGCCAAGCACGCACCAACTAGCGCTCCGCACCCTACTCAATAGCCCACCATTCAACAAAGCACGAGGAGACCTCCTTCATCATCCAAATACATCAATCACGAAGGTCCCGGATCGCACAACTATGTGATCAACAATGGAGAGAGCAGCGAGCAAGGATCTTCAAGGAATGATGGACGCAGCGGAGGCCGAGGATCAGGACGCGGACGTGGGTGCTCTGAAGGATGGGCAAGAAGTCGCACAGGCTACGACGAAAACGCATACTGCGTTCTTCACCAAGCCAAAGGACACTCAACGCAAAACTGCAGGACCTTGGGCGCGGAACTCACCAAGAAACTTCTCACAGGTCATCTCGGTAATATCGTCTACCTCAAAGATTTTATTCGTGATGCAGGTGAAGATGCTCCCAAGGAACAACCCCAAGCGGACGAACACAACAAGCGGAACAGATCCGATGATGAAGATCACAATGATTGTTCACGCCAGAGAATCAATATGATCATGGGTGGATCGCAATATTGTCTTGATACCGTCTTATCCATCAAGACATTTCAGCGGAAAGCAGTCACGGCATCCTTCCAGGCGTACACGCCCAAACATCTGGAGTGCACCATTTCCTTCACTGAAAAGGATGCCAAAGGAATCGATCAACCTCACAATGATCCTCTCGTCATCAAGCACACCATCAATGACTTCGACACTGCTAGGATCCTAATTGATACAGGAAGCTCCGTGGATGTCATCTTCCGCGACACCTTGTGCCGCATGCGAGTCGACCCTGCAGATATCACCATAGCTCCCCGAGCACTCACTGGATTTCCCGAAGCGACCACAATGACTATCGGCACAATCAACCTTCCAATTCAAGCGGGAGGTGTTACAAAGATTGTCAAATTCTCGGTGGTCGACCATCCAACTATCTACAATGCAATCCCCGGAACACCTTGGCTAAGCTTAATGCGGGCAGTGCCATCAACATACCATTTGTGCTTGACATTTCCAACACCCTCCGGAGTCAGAAGCATATGTGGAAGCCCAAAGGAGTCGCGTATCTGTCTGCTAGCACAGCACCGACATCACAAGCCAAATCGAAGCGACGACACAAACGAGAAACAAGCCAAGAAGCATAGGATTAAAGATCTACCTAAGATATCCGACACTCTAAGCTCGGACATCCAGCCTCGATCTGATGCTTAGTCCAACCTAAGCAGTGAAAAATGAATTACGAGTCGACTTGATCCCTTTTGAGGGTACGTAGGCAGATCATCCTTGGGATGAGTTCAGTTGACCCCTCCAATAAAAAAAGGGTGGGAGTAGGTGGGTATACTCATATACTCCCACTTCGTTTTTCACGGACAGCGAAAACTTTTTCGACAACAATTTATCGGATGGACAACACCAGACATCACTATCCAGGTATCAAACAACATTTCAATTCTTGAGTATTCCGATTTTCTTACTTTGAATTCGTAACACTTCGCATTATTTCGAGCATTTTCCGCAACTTTTGGCACACCCATGAATCATACCACATTTCATAAACAACTCCGTGTCAACTATATACATTGTCACGGTCATGGTAAGGCCTTGGTGTCGAGTCTCTCTTGACGGGGAAAGAATCAGTGATATTTTGCTTTTTTAACTCTTTTTAACCTTTGTTTTCAACTGTTTTTTCGAGTCTTTTAGTGTCATTTTAGAGTCTTAACAGGTACAAACACGTTGGAGAATGGATTTGAGCTTCAAGATGAAGTTATGATCAAAATTGTGAAGAAAACCTAATTTTAGGATGGATCGATCGATCCATGATTACTTAAGAAGAGTGCGGAGCATTTGCAGATCGACGTGTATTTTTGGAAACTTGTCAATCATCAGATTGACAAAAACTTACCTTATTTTGATGGATGTTGCACGAAAACCCTTCACTATAAAGCCATTTATGAACCTCCACAACAGTTTATGCTAGTTTTTATTCTCTCTTTTTAGATCTACACACATGGTTCCATTGTTCTTCTTAAGACTTTGTGAGTTTCTCTTGGAGATTTTCTTGGAGGCTGCCATCTTCCTTTCATTCCTTGTATTTACAAATTATTAAGTGGTGCCGTTGCCAAGTCCCACCATTTTATCTGCTACTGAAAAATTTATATTAAGTCTAAATCATTTACTAACTTTTTCTTGTTTTTCTTTCCTCCTTGTTCTTGCAAGTGCATGACCAGAAGCCGACATTCAGCAACTAACCTTGTAATCATGTCCAACGACGAGCTTGCGAGAACAGAAAGAGTTTACAGGATAAACCGGTCAAATCCTGTCACAATGGCTGACAATCTCGATGCTGCAGCTCTTCAAGAGCAACTGACGGCAATGCATTTGCAAGTGGAGGCTCTCCAGGAGAACGCCTGCCACCGTTCACAGCCAACTCTTAGTGGCGCTAACAAGCCCCATACATTCTACAGGAACCGCTCTGCAATTGTTCCTCCACCAATGGCGAGGCAGAACTATGACATCAAGGGCCAGCTCATTCAGCTAGCGGAACAAAAGCCATTCTGCGGTCTTTCAAATGAGAATCCCATGGAGCAGATTGAGCGTACCGAGCAAATCACCAACCTCACTAAGGCCAATGGTATACCACCAGATTATGTCCGCTGCAAACTCTTCGAGTTGTCACTGTCTGGAAATGATCTTTCATGGCTCAAATTACTCCCACCAGGCAGTCTAGTTGGTTGAGAAGCAGCCCGGAAGGCCTTCATCGACACTGTAGCTTTGAAGGCAAAGATTTCCAACTATTCTCAGCACTCAGGAGAGTCATTTTGTGAGGCGTGGGAGAGGTTCTGTTCCTACCGCCGAGAATGCCCGCATCACGGTTTTAGCGAGACGCAACTGCTTACTATTTTTTATGATGGTTTATCTTGGGAATTTAAAGGTCAATTGAACTCTGCTAGTAACAGAAATTTTATGACTCGTAGTATTGCAGATGCTTTGGAATTGATCGAGAACATGGTTGAGAGTTCTTTGGAGAGGAGCCTAGAATATGACAGAGGCAAGAAGGTTGCTTCGGTGGAGGCTCAGCAGATAGCAGAGTTAATTGAGCAAATCAGCTTGCTTGTGAAAGCAAATCAGCGCGGCGTAAACTCCTGCAATAGAGAAGGTGGTCTTGTACCTTCTGAGGAGAATGTGATGTGAGAAAATGATGATGAAGAGGAGTGCAACAATATCACTAGCCATGGGTACAAACAAGAATATAACTCCAACTACAAGCACCCAAATCTCTCATACCGTTTCACAAACGTCAAAAACCCACAAGATCAGGTATACCCGCCCAAAAATGATGCTGGTTCTAACAATGCTTTTGTTCCTTTTCAAGGACAGCCGGCCTTCCAAGGCCAGAGACACCAATAGCAGCCATTCAACAACTACCAAGCCCCCATGCGTTCTGCACCTCCTTACCAAGCTCTAGCAAACAACTCCCAAGATAAGTTAAAAACGATGATGCAGATAATTCTTGCTAACCAACAGAAGTCCACGGTGGAGATTAATGCCAAATTGGAGAACTAAAATGCCAAAGTTGATGGCATATATAACAGCCTGAACACCAAGTTTGAAGCCTTGGTGAACCATGTCAGAAAGTTAAACACTCAGGTGGCCCAAACAGCCAAAGCAGTCAAGAGACCTCAAGGAGCATTCCCTGGACATACTGACAAAAACCCGAGGAGTGCAAATGTCAATGCCATCACCCTACGGAGTGATAGATTGGTGGACTCTCGCGAGAAAGAACCCACTGCACCAAAACAGGTAGTTGTTTATGATGATGTTGATGAAACTATTGACATGGGTATATTGAATGATGCAGGAAAGGAGACACCAGCTGCTGATAATGCACCAAAAACTACACCTGTCGAGCGCGTATACATACCAAAGGTGCCATATCCCACCAAGCCAAAGCTGTCAAAGAAAGCTACAAAGAAGGCAAAGGAAGAGGCCAAATACAGGGAACTCATTGACGGCATCGAAGTCAAATGCCAATTGAAGATGATGATAGAGCTCATGCCATCCATGTAGCTCACTATGAAGAACCTAGCAACATCTAAAGTCGCAGACGAAGAGGAGTGTGTGATGCTCACAGAAGAATGCAGTGCCATACTACTAAGCAAGATGCCGAAAAAACTTGGAGACCCAAGTCGATTCGTTCTCTCTGTCAAAACTGGTTCAGTTGACTTCGTTGCTTCTCTGTGTGATTTAGGTTTAAGTGTCAACCTGATGCCATATTCGGTGGCGAGGAAGCTGGGCTTGACAAACTTCAAACCAACAAAGATTTCATTGGTGTTTGCTGATCGTCGGTCAGGTATCCTGTGGGAATTTTGGAAGACATCATTGTCAAGATATGAGGAGCTTATGTGTCAGCTGACTTTGTTGTGTTGGAGCTAAAAGAGGAACCCAAGGACCCTCTCATACTTGGAAGACCTTTCTTGTGTACTGCAGGTGCCATCATAGATGTCAGGCGAGGGCTTATAGACCTCCACCTCGGAGATATCCTGATGCAGTTTCAAATGGACAAGCTGCTGAAACAGCCAATGCTCGATGGAAAAACATTCTCTATTGATGACTCATTGGAAGACGGTGCAGAGATTTCTGATGAAGTGTTGTTTGACGAGCCGCTGGAAATTGCTTTGACGAGAGCGGAAGGAAAATTTGGTTTTAATGATGTGGATATTGCGGGTTATGCAAGGATGTTGGATTCCAGCAAATCCATGGAGCGAATGGTAGCTTATCTTGGTCTTGATGACAATGCATTAGCATCAGCTTCCCACAGCGCAAAATCTTCTTAGAACCCTTGATGCGAGCTTAAGGCTCCCAAGGTTGAGCTCAAAGTTTTGCCAGCTGGGCTAAGGTATGCGTATCTCGGTCCTAAAAACACTTTCCCTGTCATCATCAATGCTTATTTGAATGTTGCAGAGACTACTTTGCTCCTTTGTGAGCTTAGGAAGTACCGTAGAGCCTTATGCTATTCACTAGATGACATCACTAGCATTTCACGTGACCTTTGCATGCATAGAATCCATCTAGAGGATGAGTCAATGACTTTTGTAGAATATCAGAGACGGTTAAACACGAATCTAAAAGATGTTGTTAGGAAAGAGATAATGAAACTTCTAGAGGCTGGTATAATTTATGCTATATCAGATAGTGAATGGGTTAGTCCAATGCATGTAGTGTCAAAGAAGGGTGGTGTGACTGTAGTAAAAAATGACAAAGATGAGTCGATCCCAACTAGAACTATCACATGCCATAGGATGTGTATTGATTACAGGAAGTTAAATGTTGCCCCTCGTAAAGACCATTTTCCATTACCTTTTATTGATCAAATGCTTGAACGTTTGGCTAACCATGCTTACTACTGTTTCTTAGATGGTTATTCAGGTTTCTTTCAGATTCCTATACACCCAGACGACCAGGAGAAGATGACATTCACATGCCCATGGGACACTTATGCTTATCGCAGAATGCCATTTGGCTTGTGCAACGCTCCAGCAACTTTCCAACGCTGCATAATGTCCATTTTTCTGATAGGATTGAGGATATTGTTGAAGTATTTATGGATGATTTTTCTATTTACGGGTCTTCTATCTCTACCTGCCTTTCAAACTTGTGCATGGTTCTAAAAAGGTGTGTGGAGAAGCATCTTGTGCTAAACTGGGGAAAATGCCACTTCATGGTGAGAGATGGAATTGTTCTAGGGCATAAGATTTCTGAGAGTGGCATTGAGGTTGACAAAGCCAAAATCGAGGTGATGACGAGTCTACAATCCCCTGATTCAATCAAAGGAATTCGTAGTTTTCTTGGAGATGCAGGTTTCTACAGGAGGTTCATCAAGGATTTCTCCAAGATAGCCCGTC
>OVAP01001470.1:0-23816 GCA_900406295.1 Aurinia saxatilis | reverse complement strand
ACCTTCTTTACATTCCAAAAATACTTTTGTATGGTTTTTACATGTTCATTCACAATATTCAAANAATAGACTGCATATGTAGTCTACTATCCGCCTGTAGACTACCGATGCAGTCTGTACCGTTAAAACAATTTTTCATTCGCAATATTCAATTTTTAGTAATCTTTCTTCTCTATTTGGTTTATTAGCTTACAATTAGTTCTCTAATGATGTGTTTTTGTTGTTTTAATTGCAGAGAATGGTTCACTTACCGTTTGTTCTCGGGGAATGGGTCGTGAGGGATGTTTCTTGGCATTTTGAGGTTGATAAGACGAAAGGAGGGAGAATGTTCTTCTTGGAAGATGGTTGCACATATGGTGAGCTTGTTGGAATGGCACAAGAAGACTACAACCTCTCCAAGAAAGATGAGATTGTTGAGCTATCTTATCCTTTACCGGATGTGATGCTCAATCAAATGCCTATGGATACACCTCCTAATTTTATCTCCAATGATAGTCAAGTGTGTAACTTGATGAAACTAAGTCAAACGCATGTTGTACGTCTTTGCGCACTCAACATGAGTCGAAACCTTATGATGGAGATGTAGATGAAGATGGAGATGGCGATGAAGAAGAATATGAAGCTGAAGATGACGATGTGGATGAAGATGTGGATGAGTTCAATGACGTCAAAGATGAGGATGGCGTGGTGGAAGGCATGAATGTTGTCAAAGATGAGGTTTATGACTCGGATGTGGACTATGGTGTGTATGGGAGATTGAAAGATGAGGATGAAGAGTATGATTATGATGGACGTTTTGATGTTGGGTTTACACGCATGGAAGGATTATATGGAAATTGGTTCGATAAGATCCACGTCGGAAAGAGTTTTTGTAGCAAGGAAGATCTTGTCTCGAAGTTGCGAAATACGGCGTTGATCGAAAAATTCGCATTCAAGGTGTATAAGTCGAGACCGGAGTTGTTTGTGGCAAAATGTCGTGTGAAAGGATGCTCATGGAGGGTTAGAGCAATTGTGACCAACGAGGCAAACAAGTTTTTTGTGACAAAATATGCAAAAGTCCATACATGTACCTTGAAGGAGCGAAAAATTCACCGCAAAGTTTGTAGCCCAAAACACATTGCAAAGTTTTTTATCGATTATTTTGGAATGGTCGATGGAATTGTTCCGAAGTATATCCAAGTTTCTATGGGTAATTTGTTTGGGTTTAAGATGGAGTACTCATCTTCTTATAGAGCTATGATTTTTGCACAAGAATTAGTGAGAGGAACGGCGGAGGAAGGATATGATAAGCTTCCGTCTTATTTGCAACTTATTGAGAGAGTCAATCTGGGTAGTGTCACCGAGCTTGTACGTGACAAGGAGAACCAATTCAAATATCTTTTTATTTCCTTTCCCGCTTTGATAGCCGGTTTTCGGAATCTAAGACGAGTTCTTGTAGTGGATGGGACTCTTCTTAATGGGAAGTATGAAGGTGTGTTGCTAGTGGCGGCCGGGAAAGATTCTAACTTCCAAATATTTCCATTGGCCTTTGGTATTGTAGATTCGGAATGCGATGCATCATGGGAATGGTTTTTTTAACAACTTGCGGAAGTATTTTTCGGACCAATATCCTATGACCATAGTGTCGGACCGCCATTCTTCCATAGCAAAAGTGTGTGATAAGGTTTTTCCTTGGGCCACTCGGGGGATTTGTTATTATCATCTACAACAAAACATTATATCGAGATTCCGAGGAAGAGAGATCATGTATTTGGTAAAAGGTGCCGAATATGCTTACACGATCGCCGATTACAACCACTACATGGATGCCATAAGAGAAGTCAAACCAGCCCTCGCGACATATTTGGAGGAAGCGGACCCAAAGTTGTGGTCACGAGTTCACTTCCCGGGAGATAGATACAATATAAAGACGAGCAACATTGCGGAATCGCTCAATTCCGTGCTTAAAGTAGCCAAAGGATTCCCCATCACATTTGTTTTGGGGTTTATTAGAGAAAAACTAGGGATGTGGATGTATAAAAGATGAGAAGATGCTTTGAGTCTAACAACACTCCATAGTCGGAGAGTTGAGACATTGTTGGTGATTCGGGATGATTACGCGAAAAGAATGACGGTTGAACGCATAGACACGTTGCATTTTCTTGTGAGGGGTCATGGAACAAGCGCTTGTATGGTCAATTTGGAACGTAGAACATGTGCTTGTGGAATGTTTCAAGTTGAGAAAATACCATGTACACATGTGCTTGCAGCTGCAATCAATGCTAACGTGCATATGTCTACCTTCGTAGAGACGTTGTATGTGAGAAATTATTTATATGTGACATACTTGGGTAACATCTATCCCATAGACGGGGAAACCAAAGCCGAAGATGTCCCAGTGCACCCCCAACTCGTCAAACCTGCTCCCGGGAGGAAGAAGAAGTCGAGATGGAAATCCTGGCTAGAGATGTCAAGGAAGAGAGCGAAAAAGCCTAAAAAATTACACAAGCACTACAATTGCTCGAAAAATGCAAGAAACCAGGACACACTCGACCTCAATGTGTAAGTTTAGGTCATCATGATCTGCCGGCTTTATGAAACTAATTAACAACCTCCTTTCATTCAATTCAAATAGGAGATGTGAGATGATGGTGATTCATGATATACGAGATGTAGCCGTTTCTTCCTGGACAAGTTATCAAGTACCTTCTGCAACAAGTTATCGTGGTAGACTGCTAGATAAGTATTTAGTATACTAATTCTGTAATAAGCTAGAGCTTGGTAGTAATAATTTTATTATAAGATGTTTGATGATCTACAAGTGCTTGGTAGTAGTAATTTTATTTGAAGATGTATGATGATCTACAAGTGCTTTGTAGTAGTTATTTTATTTTAAGGTGTATGATGATCTACAAGTGCTTGGTAGAAGTAGTTATAAAAAAAAACTTTGTAGCCGAAATTCATTGTTGACTAATATGATTAATAGGTTACAACAACACAATTAATCCAACCCATAATGTTGATAGATTACTACAAAAATTTTCTCACCTATCATCGGGTCCAAAACAAAAGGTCCAAAAAATTTCTCTCCTAATACCGTCCAAATCACTTCCTAACCAAATCAGATGTATCAAAAAAATTTCAATCCTAATATCGTTCAAATCAGTTCCTAACCAATCCAGAATCAAACTCAGTTAGTCTCATAAAGGTCCAACATGTCCCAGTTCATGTTTTCCTTGCCCTTGGCTTTTGTCTCATCGAAGACCTCAACTGCAATCTTATCCTTAATACCTGTAATGTTGCTGTCGCATAACTCCAGAGGGAATGGAATGCCAAGTGCATGACATTCCATATACTTCAAGCAATAGACACCACAATCACCACTTTTGATGTTTTCAGGCACGTCTCCTCCACAAAATCTCTCAAACGTGAAAGGCTCAAGTGGAGCATCGTGTGAAAACGTGTGGAGTAAGTGAGGCAGCATCACGACGATCGGCTCGACAACCCTGACTATGTCTCCATCCCTTGCATGAACCGCAGAACNGTGGAGTAGGTGAGGCAGCATCACGACGATCGGCTCGACAGCCCTGGCTATGTCTCCATCCCTTGCATGAACCGCAGAACTGTCCCAAATGACAACATGTCTCCTCGGCAATGATATCCACAAAGCCACCCAATGATCCTTGGTTATGTTTAAAGGCGCATAGAAATCATCCACCTCAAACACCCAAGTCTTGTTATTCAGCATGTGTTTAGGTGTTACACCTATGTAGTAGTCAAACGCATCAGCTGGCAACACTTTACCAGCACCATCAGGATTTGGTGTAGATTTGACGAAGAGTGGGTACTTCTCTGTCCAGAAGGATCCAAACAAAGTATCAAGGAAGCAAAGACGAGACGATCAGAAGCATTCCAGATGCTTCAAGTAGCGGCTTGACATCATCTGCATAAAAGCATCAAGATGCTCCAAAAAGTGTATGATAAGTGTAGACCGAAAGAAGTATAAAATTTGTAAGTTCGCAAAAAGTGTATGATAAGTGTGTAATTACCGTGTCCATTAGCCATTTCTGTGGACTCCACAATGTGTCATACCACTCATCTGGAGATCGTTTACTTTTTTTTTTTTTTATGTTCACTGCAACAAAAAGGTAACATGAGTAACACAACAAATTGATAACATGAATAACACAACAAATTCAACTTAAGGGCTAAGTCTTAAGACATGTTACCTTGACTGTTTCAACCAATCTACTATCACCTATAACTTCTTCTTGTCTACGGGTTCGAAAGGATCATATCCACCTACTCTTTGGTTTACATTAGGAATTATTGCCTTAACTGTGATGTTTCCCACAAACGGATCCTATTGTGTTGGCAAAAACCGCCTTCGCCTCTCACTCCTGCCACGGACCACGTTCAATGCTGTCTGCTTACTGATTTCTTATTTTTTCAAACTCTTCACCAACTCCTCCTCAAGACTGAACTGCTTGTGTCCAACATACTCAACACTCTCTTCTTGTCCGCCATTAACACTCTCAGGAACAACTTCAACCTTTGGAACCTTTGAATATATACAAACATTCTTATATAAATGCAAATTAATCCAATCCAGAGAAATTATAAGATAAGCCATGAAATTATAAGATAAACGCAAACTAATCCAATCCAAACACACATTTTACACAAAAGGTTTTTCAGCAGGTTCTAGGGTTTTTAGTTACAGCATAAAACATGAGTTCAACAAGACAAATAGTTTGATATAACAAAAACACAAGCACTACTTGTTCTTTTCATCATTCCTGGTTCTAGGTTTTCTAGCAGGTGCAGGTTTTCTAGTAGGTGCCTTAGAGAATCCAAAGTTAATAGCAGGTTCCAGAATGGGTTCAGAACTAACCCATACGGGTTTTGCAGCCTCAGGAGGGTCCGAGCCATTCATGTCTCTGTCCATGTCTCTCTCCCTTCCCTCAGCATCCTCTTCATTGGACTTGACCTGCTCATCATCTTCCCCTACTCTGATATCTCCTTTAGCCTTGCCATCTTTCAGCATGGCAACCTCATGCTCAACAACTCTGACCCTCTTGTTCAGCATATCAACGTTCTTGTCACACCTAAGAAAGCCTTCATGAATCTGCTGAGATAAGCCTCCGCAACACCCCTCGAAGAAACGCTTCATGGAATCAATGAAGCTCTCACAACCAGCAATACTTTCCTCCATATTAGAAGATGTTGAGGGACGAGATCTCTTTAGAGTACTCTCATCTGACCATGCGCTCAACATATCAATAGCGCAATGCTTCGATTTTGGTTTGATACCTCTCACTTCCCAGTCACTTTCACTCCACCTCCATGAACCCGTACTAAACTCTATGAAAAAAGCTCTAAGAATATTGTGAATCCTTTCATCTGTGCTGGTATCATCAGGCCAATAAGGATACATTTCATCAATGCTCTCCTTAACAATCATATTGCTGAAGCGGGTCTGCAGAAAAAAATAAAACTGTAGTTTCGCATATTTTTCCTCAATCTCATAATATCATGAAATAATATTTTTACTCAATCTTACCTGTTCTAGCAAACATTTCCTTATGGTTTTTTGGCCTTTAGCTCCTTTATACGCCAGAAGTAGTGGAGTAGTATTACCATGAAAGGGCTTACCATGTGAAGCTCCATACTCAGGCATAGCAGTATACGCCCAGATCTGAAGCACTTCAACAAACCCATGAATTATGGTAAGAAGTCTTGGACAAGTCCAATTTCTTCACCGAAGCAATGAGTTTCTTGAAGGTCACTCTACCCCATGGGTAGTTCTCAAAGGCCTTTAGANTTGAAGGCCACTCTACCCCATGGGTAGTTCTCGAAGGCCTTTAGATCCATCACCAACCTGGCCAAGTTGGAAAACATATATATTCAGAAGCATTAACGATAGTTAANTCCATCACCAACCTGACCAATTTGGAAAACATATATATTCAGAAGCATTAAACATAGTTACAATTAAGGCTTCACAATAAACATAAACAAAAACTCTAAAATAACCTGGCCAAGTGAACCGGTGTGGCATGAGAGGGATTGTGTGCTATAATGTACCAAACTAAGATGGCTAAGTAGCCAAGCCTGATCCGCTCCTCCCTAGACCATGTTTTACATTTAGAACATGCTATGGTCAAAGCCTCAACACTTGGACCCGTCTCAACATGCACTCCAAGCTTTGTCCAGAATTCTTTCATCTCATCACTGAGCTCCACATCCTCCGCCGCATCATTACATACTCACAATTCAGACCAGTGAGATGTTCAAACTCATACAAAGAAAACCGTATTAGGTTTGCACCAATGAGAGTCCATATCTCATATGTCTTATCGCACTCAACTTGGAAACCAAGCACATAGTGCACCAGCCTTGATGCCCAACCAAAGTTAAGCTTCCAGAACTTTCAGAAAAACTCCCAGCCTACTCCCGTCAATCTCAGCCCATTCATCTTTCTTCAAACACTTTTCTAGAGCATGGAACAGCTTTGTATCACTGCTGTAGTAATTGATGCTTCGTTCTCGAAATGGATCTTCATTTAATGAGTAGACCCGTCTAGGGAAATCTGGTTTGTCTTTATCCTCCATTCTATCATGAAACAGGTTAAAGGTTAGTATACAAAAGACAAGAAAGTCATGACATTGGATTCAGAAATAGAGAAAGAAAATCGTATCAGATCTACGAAAATTGTATACAAACACTGGATTGTTCAGTTTGAGTATCAAATTTACGAAAATTGATAACTATGAAAATAAAGCGGAAATTCGTTTTCATAAACAAAGAACCTAAGATGATGAATCACGAATCAAAATCGGACAAACGATTTTGATTCAAAAAGAGAATCAAACAAACAAACGATTTTGATCGAAACAAATCAAACAAGTGGGTTTTCATAAATAAAGCGGAAATCGGACAAATGATTTGCATTCGAAAAGAGAATCTAACAAAGAAACAAACAATCGAAAGAACAACAGATGTAAAAGAATTCCAGAAACAAAAGAACGATTTCAAAAACAAAATCGTATGAAATGAGACTCGAAAACAGATTCACCTTCAGTACTCAAAAGGAGGCTAGTTTATGGACAGTACGACAAAGAAAATCTGAGAGAGACGATGGAGATTCCAAAACGAAGCAAAATCGCCGCTAGATCGCCAAAGATCTCTCTGGTGCGGCGTGTTTAGTTTTTTTTTGGTAAAACCGGGACTGTACTAGTCTTATATATGCCGGTTCAATAGGGTAAATCTGGATCATTTTATTGTAGATTAGGTTAATTATGGGTCGGTTTAATTCGGTTAAGGGTAAAAGATATTGTTTTCATATGCAGACTACACATGAAGTTTATGAAATTTATTAAAAACCCGCCCAAATGAAATATTATCCCGCCCAAATACCAAAAGGCCTGCCAAAGCCCATCCATTTTACTACAAAATCCCACTCATAAGGTAGACTTCATCTGAAGTCTACATAACATTCCAGATTTTGTCTATACCACCCCGGTTTAAGCGGTTTAATTACACCTAGTTAATCAAATTTCATCTATTTTTTGTACAAATAAACCGGTTTATATAAAATTATGGCAATTTTTGGTCTACTTAAACCGGTTTATATAATTTTGCGGAAATTTTTGGTCTAATTACACTGGTTTAAACAAATTTCAGTTTATTTTAAGACTAAGTTTAGCATTTGATCTCGTTTTAAAGGTAATTATACTGGTTTAATCAGTTTTCATATGGATTTTGGCAGACTACATGTGCAGTCTCTAATTTTCCATCAGAATACAACACCTAACATACATAGAATCCTTTCAACCACAGAAGGGAAATCGAATGAAAGTATTAAGCCCTTACATTGAGTTACAACAACAAACTAGGTTTACATAAAATAAATCCCGATAGCGTAAGACCTGTTGATGCAAAGGAAAGAGATGACACTTACAATTATTATAGAGATGAGGACGACCACACTCTTCAAATCAAACCCACCTAAAGGTTTCTCAAGGATAAATTTTAGTTGCACTAGCTCTGTTACAAATCTCTTCACATGAACGGAATTCTTCATAGCCGCCTCCAAGCTCTTCACGGCCTCCAACCTCTTCACACACTCCAAACCGAAATCTCTACTTCGGATGCCACGAATGAAGTCAGATTGGTTTTCTACAAGACTCCTTAACTCTCTGATTTCCTCTGAAACAACCTCATTCCACCCTTTGAATAGATGGTGTCCACCATCATGTAAAACAAAGCCAAATTTACTTCATATATCTCAAACTCATATAATAAGAAACAAACAAAAACATTAGTAACAAACTCATTACCTTATGGTTCTTACAACAAGAAAAGATCCTACGCGGATTTAGTTCAGTGGTTGAGGTATGTGTCACAGCCGTTAAGCCATATACACATCTCTCAGGAATCCCACGTTTCCCAGAATTGCCGAAGAGGTTGATTGGTCTACACCTATCAACAGAGCTCACTTCCGCAGCATCAAACCCATAATCCTCAGTAGGAAGACTTGCTCTATAGCTCGATGGCTGGCTGTAGCTGTACTGACCCATTCATGTGAGACAACATAACTCATTACAACAATTATTGAAAAACTCAGAACATAAACAAAGATTACAGAGGAGAGGCAAGAGAGACCTAGAGATAGGATGGTATGAAGAAGAAGCTCGGCAGAGGAGGTGGGAGGCGACGAAGTTCATGGCGAGGATAGAGGAGAGGAAAATGTTTGTCCGCCATTTTAGAGAGAGAGAGAGAGAGAGGTTGGTTTCGAATTAGGGTTGGTGGTGGAGGAAATATTTATATACGGAATACATTTTAGGTTTAACCAGGCTTCAATTGTAGTCTACTCGGTATATTTGATTAATACCGGTTACTTTGTGGTTCATATTTATGGTTTTAGTAGACTGCCAATGAAGTCTACTACCTTCTAACCAATTACTTTACAAACTAAATTTTCTTTGTAGACTCAAATTACTTCATTTTTTGTGCAAAACTATTTTAGAATGATGATAAATAGCCTATTTTTTGTAGTGTATATTTTTAATTTTAATTATTAATTTTTTAAAAATTTATAATTAAAATTTTAAATGAAATTACATTGTAGACTGCACATGAAGTCTGTATACTGCGTAATAGACTGCAAGTGAAGTCTACAATTCTCGCGGGGCTATAACAGTCAATTGCGTAACAGTTTTTTTGTTTGTTCATTGGGGTCAAATCTGATAATTCACAGCAAAAAAGGTCACTTTTGCTTAATGTGTGATATTGGATCTAGATTTCATTTTCAAAATCAATAAGGGTCCAATTCATGCAATTTCCCCTTGGTTAAATACTTATATACTGCTATTAGTTAGTAACATTCTTAAAGACTGAAATTTTTAAATATTTTATTTTGCATAATAACCCACCATGATCTTACACAAATTAATGAACTAAAGTTCATTTAGTTTCATTGTCGAAACTGCTTAAAAATTATTAAAATCGAATCCTGAAATATATTGTGTAATAATATTTGTTGCTGTCTCGAAGCAGTGAGTGACAAATATTTGAAAGTGATATAATCAAATCCATATCTTTCATTATAATTTTGTCATTAATATTAAACAACTGAACTAAATATGAGAAACCATCACAATCAAAGATGAAAGAACCGATCTTAAACAAAAGGAAAAAACACTAAAATAACACATATTTTAGTGAAAACTACTATTTTGTCAAGTGAAAGTTTGGGTCAAGTGATATTTTATAAATGGTCACCTTGCCCTTCTATCCTTTGATGAAAAACTTAATTACAAAAAATGCTATTACTGAATTTTACGAAAATAACAATATTTACGAAAATACCATTAATGATACTGTGACGGCATACTTTTTAAGCCGTGATAGATTTATGAAGGCAGTGACATATTTGTTTTGATATGTTATTCTAGTCATGAAAAGTTTCGAATTCATAACAAAAACTCTGCCACATGCGGTGGCAGAATTAAATTATCATGACATATTTTTGTTTTTACAGCAAATTTAATTTTCGATTTATAGTTATGCGGTGACATTTGTTTATCCCTTGACAAGTTTATTTATATACGATAGATTTAATTTACGTGTGATAGATTTTTTTTGCTCTAGTGACGACAAATTTGTTTTTTTACGTCTCTTTGACGGCAGACTTTTTATAAAACAGACTACTTTTTACCGAAACTTTAATTACTGGAATAACACTTACGTGATGGTAGATTTTTTTTACGTTGCCACATATTTTTTTCGATAAAAAAGTGGACATCGTTTGATAGCAATTTTTTCTTCTTAAGTAACGGTAGACTTATTTTTTACTAGAATAACACTTTCTCTGGCAACAGATTTTCCGTGGCATATTTTTTAAAGTATGTGGCAGATTTTTCGGCGGCAGATTTGTTTGACGTTATGACAGATTTATTATATCATCGACGGCTCAACCCCACAAAATTAGATGATTCTGAGTTTTGGCGGTTAAAACTTGTGGCATAATTTTTTTATGCAATGACAGATTTGTATTATAGACGTTTCTACTTTCTTAAAATTAAGGTTTTCCTCTTTTAGCAGTATCTCTTATTATTTTGTTTATTCTTCAGCCTCCACATGCAAAAATATATTTTTAGCTTCTTCTTTTCTCTATTCATGGCTTCTTCTCTGACTTTTTCATTGTCTTCTCCACTTCTTCATAGTCTAAACTGAATATATATACTCCTTTTTTCCCCATCAAGGCTCCTCTTTCTATTGCAGAGATCCAAACCAACTCTTTTTCTTCCATGGACCAAGTTGTTCTTGTATGTGGTTCATGTATATTCGAGAAGAACAGATGGTTATTTGTGGCTGATCCTGAAAAAGGTTGTAAGATTCTCGTGGTGAATGATACAACTAGGTTTGATAATGTACTAAGGACCGTCCACGAGGATTACAAGATGGAGAAGAAACAATATGAAGTTTTGTTGAGTTACATGTTTCCTACGTAGAGGATGGCGAAGCTACCAAGAGATACACCTCTAGTCTTTATTTGAAACTCTAGACAATTTCATGAGTTCATCCTCTAATGGAAATCAGATCTGATTCGTCTTTGTGTGGAGTTTAACGAGAAAGAGGTTAGTCAAAGGAGTGAATATTTTTGGTGTGGAAGATCGATAAAAAATGAAAGAGAAGATATTTTCAACGATGACAAAGATGAGGGAAGGTTTTGGAGTTAATAATTTTGATATTTAAATAATTTTGATAATTTAAATAATCTAACAATAATTAAAATTTAAATTAGATATATTCTTTTAGATGGCAAAAACTAATCAAAATGACACATTTGTAATTATTAGATTCAAAAAGTAAATTTAAGATATATTTTTGGAGTTTTTGAGTTAATAATTTTAATAATATAAATAATTTAACACTAATTAAAATTAAAATTAGATATATATTGTTTAGATGGTAAAAACTAGTCAAAATGACACATTTGTAATTATTAGATTCGAAAAGGAGTATTATGTTTATTCTAGTATACTCCACCTTGATTGTGTTATTCTAGTAGTTTTGATATAATTATATGTTATTCTAGGTAATTTCCCTAAACAAAACCATATCCGGTTATATTCTTTTTGAAACCGAATCTTAAAAAATGTAACTTTGTTTAGTAAATATAGTTTTTCATATTTTACAATTCTGTTTTTTTAGATATTCGTGTAAAATATAAAATGGAAATTGTTAAAAATATGATATAAATAATAAAAATTTAACATATAAAATTTAACTCGTAGAATCGACAAAGTAAGGAAAAACATGAGAAAGAGATGAGGACCGTGGATCATCCAGCCAGACAACAGAAACACGTTGTTTGAATTGAAGTGATGAATCATTGTCGTTTTGATGGAAAGAGGTAAGAAGTCAGGCTTTGGAAGTCAAAAGATGTAGGAATTTTTTTTTGTAATTTTTCAGAAAATACTTGAGTCCTGTAAGAGTTAGTAGCACCTCTGTTTTCTTCATAAAAACTCTCTATTCCAGTGTCTGTAACACATGAATCCTTGTCAAATTTTTCTTTACGGTTATGATTTAATGTTGAATCTCAATCCGAGTTTCCTTCTTCACCAAGTCCTTTAACAAACTCGTAGGCTTCACGAACTCGACCAACTAACTCTCCCTAACATGTCTGTGACGCAGGAATAGTGCTCGTTCTATGGCTGAATGCTATAAACTTCTCTCATTTCGTTGTATATTTCGAGACCTTCATCCACAAGACCGGAATAGCTGCAAGCTGATAATACTGCAACAAATGTGATGGCATCAGCCTTGATTCCCGATTCCTCCACTGAGCGAAACTGCGAGATAGCTCTCTCGCCCATCCACTTTTGACCATACCCCAATATCATTGTGGTGTATGTCACCTAATATCTCTCTTTAGTTTTGAGAAAACATGTTTCCGCATACGTTATCTCTCCCGACTTTGAATACATATGAACTAACGTAGAAACAACAAATACATTTTGTTCCCAGTATTGCCTGATAGAGAATCCATGGAGCTGTTTACCTAAGTCGATACACCCTATTTGGCTACAAGCAGGGGGAATCGATGCTACAGTAACATTATTGGGTTGAATTCTCTGTTCCAATATCTTCCTTAAAACAACAAAAGTTTCCTCAGCGTGACCGTTCTGCGTATACCCAGAAAGCATAGCATTCCAAATAGCTTGATCTCTTTCAGCATAAGTACTTCTCTCAAAAAAATGCTGTGAGATCCTAATTAAACCTGACTTGGTGTGTATGTCGATAAGGTAACTACTCATTCCATCAAACTAAATCCCGTTCCTTAGAAGAAAACTTTGAGTTTGCTTCCCAATCTCCTTGTTTTTAAGATTTGATGCAGCGGAAAGCAAAGCAGTCACAGTTATGTAATCAATCTTAAACCCTTGTCTCTGCATTTCGTACATCAGCATCAATCCTTCATCATCTAAACCATTTGAGACAAATGCAGAGATCATAGTGTTCCACGACACAACATCTCTGTCTCGCATTGAATCAAAGACACGAAATGACTCGTGCACCAAACCACACCTTGAGTACATCACCATCAACGCGTTAAATATCACAATTGGTAGCTCTTGACATTGCTTGCTCACAAAGCTATGAAACTGTCTGCCTAGTTCCTTTTGCTGCAGAGCTGAAATTGCACTCGCTATTGCTGCGTACTCGCTAGTTCATAACAGGAACGTTACTTCGTCAAACACAATCTCTTTTGATCCTATTGATTCAAGAAAAAGCTCAATATTTTCAACCAAGAAATCATTCTGAATCGCCTATCATCGTATTCCACACCTCGATGTTTCTCTCAAGACAAGAATCAAACACTCTCCGTGCTGATTCAAGATCGCCAAGCTCAGCATACATAGTTATAGCCGAACTGACCCACAAACAAATACCTCACATATTCATCCCCCAATTTAAGCATCAAACCATAATAAATGTTAGCTTTCTTAATGCTTCCAGAAGTCGATACAGCAGCGAGAATATTAACAAAGCTAACGGGACTCAGTTTGATCTCCACCCTCATCATTATCGAAACCTGCCTACACGCTTCAGCATGACAAACTTCTTACTTCTTAATGGGATCAAGAGAAGAGACAAAAAAATGGTGCTGCTTCAGAAATTCCCAAGATATGGAATATGCAGCCCACCTAGAGGCATACACATTATCGACAGAGCCATTGGATCTCTGTTCTTGGACCTTTCTCGGTGGAAATGGAATGTTAGATTGACATAAGCATTCATCTTGTATCATTTAACTTCTCCATGTGTGCATTTCAGTTTTGATATTGATGATATTTTACCGCTTTCGATATGATTTTCCAGTGTTTTGTATTAAAGAAATGATTTAATTTAAAACATAAACTATTAGATTTCACATTTTTCTCTTTGCAAAGTGTTTTTGTGAAAACAATGTATTTTAGTTTGCAAATGGGCACTTTATACCAAATCCAGCAAATCAACATCAGAAGTCCAGACCCGGATGAAGTAGATGTTCATTTTGGAATAAAGTGAGGATTTAGGACAATCAAGCCACGAGAGTTAGTTTTCATATGGGCTGTGAATTGTGCCAATTTTTCTCAGGAGTAAGAAGTTAAACCCAAATCACTGAAGTAGTATCCAGAAGCCCACAAGACACGAATGCCCAATCGATTGGACCAGAGGCCTATCGATCGATCGAAACCCATTTTGCCAAGAAGGTTCCAGAACAAGTTCAGATATATACCGTTGCATTTGGGGAGATATTTGTTTACGTTGAAGATAAACTTAGGAGATATAGAATCTTCAGAACCCCGTTAGAAGATTACAGTCGATCGGTCAGGATAACTACGACCGATCGATCAACTGAAGATAATCACCAATATTTGGATTTCTATCCAAATATTCCTCCTGATTCTTCTCGACCCTTTACTCGACCCTCTCCCCTATAAATACAGAAAACTGAAGGCCGAGAGAAACATCAGAAAGTTCTCTAAAGTTTCCAGGCATCCATGCTTATAGTTTCTCAGTTTTATTAATTTCTTTGTTCTCTTTCATTTTGTTCATTGCTTCAAGGAAGAAGTTTGTAATCTCTGCATTTTTAGAGAAACTATTCTGAACCCTTTTAATACAAGCATTTTTCATTATGTTTATATCTACTTTTGCTATGTCTTAGTAGTCTCTTAGTTAGGAATATGATTTTGCTAGGAGGAATCATGGTTTGGTAGATAGACAATATGATTATATACTGAGTAGTTTATATGCTTACTTTCATATCAGTACTTAATCTAAATGATAGGATAAATCTGCTACTAATACACCACTTAGAGTAAGAGATCCAGAACTTGATAGTGAAAGCTTTTCTATTTATTAGTTTAGTAGGATTTGCTTTCTTAAACTTAATGCCTAGATTGATTGATTGATCAGCCCATAAGTTCTCTTTCTGAAAGGATAGTTAACTTGGATACCAATTGAACTAGACTAGCTAAGGCTGACCATAAAGATAGTTAGTTATTAGTGAAATCAACTATATAACCTATACTAGGAATTATATAATTACTACCCTGAATAATTCAAACCGTGATCCTCTGATGCATTACCTGACCTCCTAACGCCTTTTAATATTGAATCTTCTCACATTTATTTTGTTTTAGTCATTTCAGACATTGATCGATCGACCGCATAATCTGCTATCGACCGAAAGGTGTCCCGAATGATCGACCAGTTCACACGACTGATCGATCGTTACCAAAACCATTTTATTTTGTTTGCTAAGCTCGAGTGAAGTTGGACGTGCTACTGTGTGACTATGCTCTCTGTGGATTCGATCCCTAAGTACTAATGCGAAAGCCTGTGCGCTTGCATGAATATTTTGGGTGAAAACTTAATCCCATCAAGGTTTCTGGCGCCGTTGCCGGAGAGCAACAGTGACTACTAGCATAACTATCGATCTCCAGACTAAGCTTTTCTTTTATTTCAGTTTTAGTTTATTTATTTTTTGTTTTTGTATTTTTAATTCTTTTTAATTTGTTTCAGGTAGTCATTCATGGCTCAAAAAAACAATGACCCCTACAAGCATTTCTCGTCTCCTAGGAGGTCATACCAACCTTGGAACCCTCACAGTGGCTCCTCAGGTCCGTCCCAAGGGTCTAGGATGATTGACTCTTACCATACTTATGGAAGAGAGTAAAAAATTTCAAACTCCCCGTCTACTCCGCTCGGAGTTCTCAAACACAAGAATGGAGGAGATGCTGGCATAATTCCTGGCTGCTCAAAGGAGTTTTGAACAAAGGATTGAAGAAAAGCTGCACCATCTCACTGATGAGATAAATCAGAAGATCAACTCCCTGACCACCAGAATTAAGGAACTACAAGATGCTCAGGAACATCATGAAGAGTGGATAGGACTAAACCAGAGAGGGCTAAATGAAAGGACAAGAGAAGGTCACTTCATAAGATTTAGCCTGAGGAATGACAAGACTCAATACGAGGATGACTTCAGTAGAATCCACAGCCGCATTAGGAGACTCGAGGACTTAGTAGAATTGATCAAACCAGAGGCCAAGATCGGGAATAAACCACCCAGCCAATCGATCGATGTACTTATGAAATCGATCGATGAGAGTCTGAAACCCATCCTGGAAAACGTCCAGCTGATAGATGCCAAACTGGGAAACTCCTGTACACCTGGGTACTGTGACCGGGACGGTTATATAGATATGATGAAGATAGAGGAAGCCAGAGAAGCTTACGATCAGTTGATGGCAGCTAATACCATCAATCGAATAATGGGAACTGACCAGACGCCTCTGCACATTGGAATGATCGATTGGGCTCTAGATGAAAAAGGACTTAACTACTCCTCTGATGAAGAAGTTTCATAAGTAGAATACCTTACCTAAAAAGGCCAAAGTGCTGCCCAATTCAAACCTCTTCCACATTTTCGAGAACCAAGTGAGGAGGATCCCTCCAAACTTCTCCTTCGAAGAGGCTTGGGATGTCTATCCATTGCAAGACTTCTTCTGCCCATTCGAAGAACCATCAGGAGATTGTGGGGGTCGGATTCTACCCCCGAAGAGTGGGGGTCGGATTCCACCTACGATTCAGACATCTGTTCTTACCATCGAGCATCTTAACGCTCGATGAGTTATCTTCGATCATCAATCGTCACGCAATGCGTATCCATCGACTTAGACATTCAAGTTACGACCATCATTGGTCCCGGAATACGATCTAAGTATGAATTACTAACAAGCGAAGCGTAGCCCACGGGCCACATTGATAGACTTGGCCTGTGAGCTCCATCTCCGAACATAGCTCATGGGCCACGATCACACCCTTGGCTCGCGGGCCAAGTCTTCCGACTTGTCTGCGTGCCAAGTCTTCCGACTTGTCTGCGGGCCAAGTCTTCCGACTTGTCCGCGGGCCAAATTCCTCTGATGAACCATCAAGCTCTTTCTGACTACCTTCGTATGTGTGGGTCCCGACCACAACCTTGCCAAGGATCTTGCTAGCCAAGTCCAACATGGGTCCTTACGGACCATCGACGATTAATCAGACACGACATGGCCCGCACGCGAATGCATCGATCAGTCCACGGCAAGCATGAACCATGCATCAAGATCAGAGGAGTCGCGAGCCACAACAACTAAGCGTTGCCAGCGGGCTANCATGGGTCTTTCTGTTGTTCGCGAGCCACAATCCTTCCGATCCTTCCGGAGATCCTTCCGACTCATCCACCGCCCATCTGACTGATCCAGACATTCATCGATGATCTTTCCGACTCATCGATAATCCTTCCGACTACATCCCGGGGATAAAGTCTGTAGACACATCCCGTGGGCAATAGCTTTGCAAGGCTCGTGAGGTACGAATCGACGTAGCTCGCGAGCCAAGTCTCTGCGAAGCCTCGCGGGCCCCCAAGCCACAAGAAGAATGAGGCCCGCGGGCAAAGCAAGGATTCCTTGCTCGCGGGCCACGCGAGCTTCATCTTTCTCGCAAGCCACGTCCTACGATCCTTCTGAGGATCCTTCCGTTCATCGAAGATCCTTCCGACTCATCTAGATGTTCGTCGATGATCCTCCCGATTACATTCCGGGGATAAAACCACTTGATACGACCCGTGAACCAAGCCTCTGAAAGACCCCGCATGCCACAATGAGACCAAGACTCGTGGGCCACACGAGTGCCTTGTAGCTCGCGGGCCACGAGTGTCTATCCGTGTCCACGGGCTACGATCCTCATGGTGATCTTCCGATATGTCACACGACCCATCCGATGAACTTCCAATACGTCCCACGATCCTTCCGATTATCCCCCGATACGTCCCACGATCTTTCCGACCGCGTGGGTCGCGAGCTACATCGCAACGTAGCTCGCGAGCCACAACTCATCGCGTGGGTCGTGAGCTACATCGCAACGTAGCTCGCAGGTCACGACTTATCGCGTGGCTTGCGAGCTATATCGCAACGTAGTTCGCGGGCCACAACTTCCCTCTTAACATCTGCGGGCCACGACTCCCTCGACGACGTCTGTCGACATATCCCGTGGACAAGTAACCATGCGTGGCCGGCATGATTGTTCTCATTTGAGTTTCGCGACGTGGGTCCCGATTGATGAACGTTACAACTATCGACAATCGGAGACCCATGAAGAGCATTTTCATATCCCTGATCACACTCTTTTTTTCCCTCGGTAAGGTTTTTCCTACGTGGTTTTCCTTACCAAGGTTTTTAACGAGGTGGCCATCCGAACACATGCGACTCACGAGATTATCAGACAATCTCATGGGCCCAGAAACATTTCTAGCTAGCCAAACAGCCCAGTTCCATACCGTGGGCCCATTCCGTCTTTTATCAAGATAACCCTACGATGTAATCTAGGTGCCGTCAAGCAAGAAGATTCGAGAGCGAGTATCATCAGTACATCTCAGAGAAAAGGAAACTGGTCCGAAGACTATCAGAGAAAGGGAATTACATCGGAGAAAAAGGAAAGATGGCCCACATGGAGTTTGGGCCCCAAGGCGGTTTAGCTAGGAATATATATATAGAAACTAAGATCGTAGGTCTTAGATCATCTTTTACATCTTGGTCTTCTCGAATAGCTTGAGATTTTCTTTACGATCAATAAAACGACCTCACTTTCTTCTTTTGTTCTTTGTTCTTTTACCTTTACTTTGTTCTTTTGACAAGTTTTTGGTTGCGTGTGAATTCTAGCCCACACAATTTGACACTGACTGTGGGGAACTCATTGACTACTCCACACGAAGAATCTCTCAAACCTATGAACATGGCCGAAGGTGAAAAACTCGTGGATCAATCCCATCTCGACAGATCCACGATGACCCCACCACATGGTGGAGACGCACACATTTACAACCATCAGTCAGACACATATTCGGAGATCTCCAACAACCTACGGTCCAATCCGTATCCACATCCTACGACGAATCATCCTCGTCTGTACGTCGACATGATCATGAGAGGATCACCATACTGTTCAGACCATGTCTTCGTAATCAAGTGTATCCAGCGTAAGGCAAGCTCCAGCCCTACAAGGGGCCCCCGAGTCAAACTGTCTAAATAATAACGGCTTATTCACCGAGAAGGACGCAAAAGGAATCAACTGACCTCACAACGATCCTCTCGTCATCCAACTGATCATCGGCGACATCGACATCACCAAGGTCTTGGTGGACACATGATGCTCGGTCAACATAATCTTCATGGACACGTTGCTACGCATAAAGGTGGACCCATCAGGAATCGACAAAACTCCAAAGCCTCTAACGAGCTTCTCCGGGAAAACAACCATGACCATTGGAATTATCATGCTCCTTGTCCAAGCCGAAGGCATCACGAAGACTCTAACCTTCTCGGTCACCGACTACCCAACAATCTACAACGCGATATTGGCAACCCCTTGGCTGAACTCAATGCGGGCGGTCCCATCACCTTACCACTTGTGGGTCAAGTTTCCGACATCCGAGGGAATCAAAACCATCCGCGGAAACCAGAAAGAGTCTAGAGCATGCTTGCTCTCCGAACATAAGCTCTGAAAACTAGTCGCGGACCGGGTCCTGGAGAGCAGGCACAAGAAACAGCAGATGAAACATAAAGCCAGGAAGCAACTATCTGTCATGATGAATCAACTACAGATCGCCGAATCTCAGGAATAAAAAGAATCACAGGTGGACCCCGTCGTCACAGTCTGCATTGACGATGAGAATCCATAACGACTCGTGGAGACCGGACTGAACCTACCAAATTCTCTCCGCACAGAGCTCATCACTTTCCTGGAAAAAAATGTCTACAATTTCGCTTGGGCGGCTGAAGACATGCCTGGAATCAGCATGGACATCGCATGTCACGAGTTGAACGTGGACCCAACCTTCAAGCCGATCAAGCAGAAGAGAAGGAGGATGGGCCTAAAACGAGCACATGCAGTAAACGAGGAAGTAGACAGACTCCTCAAGGTCGGATCAATCACGGAAGTCCAATATCCAGATTGGATTGCTAATCCAGTGGTGGTTAAGAAGAAGAACAGAAAGTGGAGAGTATGCGTCGACTTCGCCGACCTCAACAAGGCGTGTCCCAAAGACAGTTTTCCTCTTCCTCACATTGATCGGCTAGTCGAAGCAACGGCAGGAAACCAACTCCTATCGTTCATGGACGCCTTCTTGGGCTACAACCAGATCCTCATGCACCCTCACGATCATGAGAAGACAAACTTCATAACTGATAGAGGTACCTATTGCAAAGTTATGCAATTTGGTCTTAAGAATGCAGGTGCAATGTACCAGAGTTTGGTCAACAAGATGTTCGCCGACCAACTCGGAAAAACCATTGAGGTGTACATCGACGACATGCTCATAAAATTGCTTGACCAACATGATCATGTGACCCATCTCGAAGACTGCTTCAAGCTACTTAACAAGCACAATATGAAGTTGAACCCCACCAAGTGTCATTTCGGAGTCACCTTAGGTGAGTTCCTTGGTTACCTCTCCGAAAGATGACGTTTCCAACGAACAAACGAGAGGTTCAACGCCTCACAGGACGCATCGCAACACTGAACCGCTTCATCTCTAGGTCGACAAACAAGTGCCTACCCTTCTACAATATCCTCCAAGGTAACAAACACTTCGAGTGGACATAAAAATGTGAGGAAGCTTTCCAACAGCTGAAGGACTACCTCGAGCAGGCCCCAGTGCTAGCCAAACAAGTCGACGGCGAGCCCTTCTTCCTCTACATAGTAGTCTGGCCTTCAGCTGTCAGCGGAGTGCTCATTCGTGAGGAGAGAAGCGAGCAACAACTTATCTTCTACGTCAGCAAGACCTTGACGGACGCCAAGACAAGATATCCGCAAATGGAGAATCTCGCCTTAACAGTCGTAATGTCAGCATGCAAGCTGAGGCCCTACTTCGAATCTCACTCGATAGTGGTGCTTACTCCATTCCCATTACGAACCATCCTGCATAGTCCAAGCCAGTCTGGACGTTTAGCAAAGTGGGCTGTGGAGTTGAGCGAATACGATATCGAGTATCGCAGCCGCATTAGCGCGAAAGCACAAGTACTAGCCGATTTCCTGGTGGAGCTCCCAGAAGGAACGGACACCGACCCTACAGAACACACAACATGGACGATTCACGCAGACGGATCATCATCCAAGCAACGGTCCGGAGCCGGCATCCTGCTGGCCTCACCTACCGGGGAGATCATCGAACAATCCATCCGTTTCGATTTCCCAGCCTCCAACAACAAAGCAGAATATGAAGCCTTGATTGCAGGACTGCGACTTGCCATGGGAATCAATGTTCAGAAGATCCAAGCCCTCTGTGACTCACATCTTTTCGTGAATCAATTGAACGGCGAGTATGTTGCACGAGATGAACGAATGGGGGCTTACCTCAACATCGTAAAGGAACTATCAGAAAAGTTCACCGAGTTCACATTGACGCCAATTTCTTGACACGAAAACACAACGGCCGACGCGCTAGCAGCCTTGGGCTCTACATCAGATCCGGAACTACGAAGGGTCATCCCGGTAGAACTACTTGCTTACCTAAGCATCCAAGAAACCCATCCGATTCATGTGATCACTGCTAAAGCTGAGGATTCTGAAAACCAGCCTACAGCAGAAGAGGAGGCAGTCCCCATGGAAGTAGACGAAGCAACAGGTCATAGCACCTATGGATGTAACACTCTTTGGATGGACAAAATCACACTCTACATCACCAACGAAGACGCTCCAACGGATAAGTGGGCCGCGCGTAAACTCAGAGGCCAAGCAGCACGCTATGTCATCAAGGATGACAAACTCTACAAGTGGGGACTCGGTGGCCCACTGCTCACTTGTCTCGAAGGAACAGACGCTCGCAGAGTGATGGAAGACGTTCACGACGGTTCCTGTGGCAACCATTCCGGAGGCCGCAGTTTGGCCATCCGAATCAAGAGACATGGTTTCTTATGGCCCACTATGATCCAGGACTGCGAGCAGTTCTCTGCCAAGTGCGAGAAAAGCCAACGTCACGCTCCGACCTTCCATCAACCCACCGAGATGCTAACGTCACTGTCACCACCATATATTTTCATGAGATGGTCCATGGACATTGTGGGTCCGCTTCTTAGATCGAAGTAAAAACGATTCTTACTTGTGCTAACCAATTATTTTTCTAAGTGGGTTGAAGCAGAGTCGTATGCCAGCATCAAAGACATTCAAGTCGAGCACTTCGTATGAAAATTCATCATCTGCCGCCACGGTGTTCCCTACGAAATCGTTGCAGATAATGGGTCCCAGTTTACTCAGTCCGTTTCGAAGGATTATGCGAAAAGTGGAAAATTCGCCTCAGGAAATCAACTTCTCGCTACCCACAAGGAAACGGCCAGGCAGAAGCGTACAACAAGGCAAACCTCGACGGACTAAAAAAAGGCCTCGACGCCAAGAAGGGACGATGGGGTAGACGAACTCGATGGAGTCCTCTGGTTGCATCGGACAACCCCAAGGCGACCAACAGGCGAGAATCCCTTCGCACTTGTATACGGAACTGAATGTGTCATCCCATCGGAAGTGGAATTTCCAGGCATACGACGCACGCTCCTCCCACAGCACGAGGATCTCAATCACCTCCTGCAAATCGACAAGTTAGATCTAGTCGACGAACGTCGTGACCTCATACATCCGACTACATAACTATCAACAAGCAGCAGCAAGATACTACAACAACAATGTTCCTCCGCAAAGTGTTCCGAACTAAACGTCGGCAAACTCGGAATGAACTGGGAATGACCCTACCAAATTTCCAAGATCGTAAAACCAGGCGTCTACGAACTCGTCAACATGGAAGGCAAGGAAGTGCCACGATCGTGGAACGCAACACAACTCAAGAAGTATTATCACTAAGTGCTTACACCGAATACGACCACCGAGTATTCACCACAAATGAACTACGAGTCGACTTGATCCCTTTTCAACGGTACGTAGGCAGCTCATCCTCGCTATGAGTTTAGTTGCCCCATATCCTAAAACGGGGGGGAGTTCGCTCATACACTCCCACTCAGTTTCCATGGTCCGCAAAATCCTGCGGACAATACTCATCCGGCGGGCCGCACCAGCATTCCGGCAGCGTCAAGCCTGTCCTCGATCACAATCCAGGTAACAAACTGCCTAGCAAATATACTCAACTGGCTAGACTTAGGATGGAACCCATACACCTTATATCATTTTCAGTTGCATTACAGGAGCCACCTCTATTCTACACACAAAACATCCATGCTTTACGAAGCATGCAGACACGGTCGCATGGAAGAAATAGTTTGTCTTGAAAACCCAACAACTAAACGCTGGACATTACATCCCATGGGCACATCCTCGATGTATCGTCATGAGGAGGGATCTGGTTTAAGCTTTCTCCGCAAAAAGCTGATATACCTCATATTTTACCGGTTTTTATCATAATAAACGTATAATTATTTATGTTTTTAGAGTCTATATATTATTATTAGAGTCCAAGTGAGTCATTTTAGGTGCATGGACGTGGTTTTGGAGCATGGGAAGAATCTAAAAGGTTTATGGAGCAAAACGGAGCTAATTAAGGAAACGAAGAAAAATGGAAAAAACAAAGGGGTGTCGATCGACACCATGCGGAGCAGATTTAAGATTTCCTTAAATCTTAATATGAAGATTTTCCAAAAATCTTTATGCTAATTCTTGATATATTGCATTTTAGGTCCATTTTCGTAGTCGTTTTACATTCATTTTAGTATAGTTTTAACTCGTTTGTCGATAGTTTTCCT
>OVAP01001469.1:0-23826 GCA_900406295.1 Aurinia saxatilis | reverse complement strand
CGGATCGGGTTCGGTTCTATATTTCGGATCCGGATAATTTGCCCAGGCCTATCCTTCCTCCTAAATGGTTCAGTGGCAGACCATGTCATTCCTATCCGAGAAATCAGATAAGGAGATCCATTATCTCCCTACATATTCATACTATGTGGTGAGATCATATATGGGTTATGCACACATGCACAAGAAGATGGCACATTACCTGGACGGTGAGCCTCCAAAAGAAGCTCCAGGATTAACCATCTCTTGTTCACAGATGACACCATGTTTTTCTGCAAAACAAGTACAAGAAGCCGTCAGACCCTAAACAAGATCATCAAACTCTATGAGGAAGCTTAAAGACAAAAAATCAACTGCAAAAAATTTGCCATCACTTTCTCATCCAAGATATCTCAGGTGGAAAAAGACAGAGAAAAACAAGTTCTAGGAATCACAAAAGAAGGAGGAAATGGAAAATATTTGGGCTTACATGAACTGTTTGGAAGAAGAAAGAAGACATGTTCAGTCTTATAGTGGATAGGATCAGGTAACGAGCCCTCAACTTGACCACAAAGTTTCTCTCCTCTGCAGGGAAATTGACCCTTCTCAAATCTGTCTTGCAAGCCATGCCTACCCACACATTATCATGCTTCAAAATTCCTGTGAGCCTCTGCAAAAGAATCAAGTTAACCCTATGGTGGGACTCAAACATTGGAAACAAAAAATATGTTGGATTGCATGAGAAAAGCTTACCAAAGGAAAACACCTCGGAGGCAGTTTCAGAGATATCCAGCTCTTTAATGACGTTCTACAAGCAAAAATATGTCAGCGCATACTCACCAAACCCAATTGTCTCCTAGCAAGGATGCTCCTTGGTAAATACTGCCACTCAACCCCACTAATGGAGTGCATTCCACCATCTTCTTGCTCTCATGGCTGGAGAGGTATCCTCAATGGCAGAGACCTCCCGAGATCACAATTAGGCATTGCTCTTGGGAATGGACAAACAACCAGAATATGGTAAGATCCTTAGCTCTCTACCTCAACCCCACAAATATCAATGGGTCCTGCAACAGAAATGTCTAAATAATGGTTAGTCTCCGATCTACTCATACAAGATATAAATGAGTGGGATACCCAGAAGTTGAAACACTATTCTCGAACCTAGTGAATGATATTCTCAAATTTAAATAAAGCAAAATTGGAGCACAAGATCGCTTTGCCTGGTTGGCAACCCCCTTAGGTGTATATTCTGCAAAATCAGGCTACCATGCCTCTCAGGCCACACCACCTGCACAGAGCAATCCCACCTTAGACGACACCCAACTTTTCAACTGGAACAAACTCATCTGGAAACTACAACTTTCACCAAAATTAAAGCTTTTGCTATGGAAAGCTATGAGTGGTGCTTTACCTGTGGGCACTCAGCTAGCCACCCGAGGAATTCAAGCACAAGCATCGTGTATACGATGTGGCCAATCGGAGACAATCAACCACCTCCTCTTCCACTGTGATTTTGCTGGTAAGGTCTGGAGTTTGGCCCCTCTCAAGCAACCTTTCGTTGTATCCCAAGCTACAACTCTCCAAGAGGGCCTGACACAATTTGACCAGCTCATGTGCCTACCCCCAACAGGCCTTCAATCGCCCCCTCTTCTCCCATGGATTTGTTGGAATTTATGGTTATTAATAAACAAACTCATCTTCAACAAGCATCATATCACAACATGAAACACTTACAAACGCAGTGAAGTGTGCCCGAGAGTGGCAGCTAGACCTCTGTCGCCCCTCCACACAATCTCCATCCCGATCAACCAAGCTATCCCTCGCCTTGCTACTGATGCTTCATGGAACTCGGATCAGAAGATAGAGGGACTTGGATGGATCCTCCGAGACGACAATAACTGGCTCTTCAACTTCGGTACTAAGACCGTCCCCCACGTCTCCTCCCCGCTGATGGCTGAGACCCTGGCAAATCGAGAAGGCCTATCCATATTTTGAACCCTTGGCCTCCGACACCTCCAAGTTGTCTCTGACTCCCAAACAATGATTCAATTGATCAATTCGAACACATCCCACACCAAGATCTACGAGATACTCTCTAATATCACCGTACTCTCCAAAAATTTCCGTTGAATCAATTTCTCCTTTTTACCGAGATCGGCTAATGTTGAGGCTGATACTCTAAGAAAGGGTTTCCGATTAACCATTGTAAATTCTCTCGGTTAAACCTGGTTTTCTATTAAATGCAATATTTTCTACGAGATACTCTAATATCACCGTAATTATAATGTATAAACAATAAACTTATAAATGTTAGATAGTAATACACCAGGCACTCTGAATATGCTATCATGTTTACAAAACCTTAACATTTATTTTTATGAAACGGACCTAATATTCGTAAATGATGCCGAAGATGTTGATTTTGTTAGTCTCACTCTCATCCACCTTTAAGAATGAAAATTCCACCAGCATTGTTCTTTCTAAATGTATGACAATGGTTTAGAACATCATAGAGCTCAGAACAAATAGATTATAATAAAACTACATTCAACAGTAGCCCACAATATGTTCTTTTTATGGTACTTTTATTAATTTACTAGAAGAAAAAAGGTGGAATTTGGGAGGTGGGAAGAGTGACAATATAAATCTAATAATCCTTGTTTTGTATGAACAAGAACGTGACAAGTGGGTTTTTGTTATTTGGTGTCTATTTATGTTCGTTGTCCCATGCAAGCTGCGAATTATTATTATTATTAAATCGACCCAAAATACATTTCTTTTGTGTAGAAGTATCAAATTATAAAATCTATTTGAACGCCAAGAGTCAAGAGATTATAATTAGTTCTTCATAGGTCGTCTGTCCTAAATTTTAAAGCATCGTGCAAACTCTGCTAGTTTTAGTATAAAGTACTCATTCCGTTTCTCAAAAAGTGTCGTTTTAGAGAAATTTTTTTGTTTCACAAAGAGTGTCGTTTTACATTTTCAATGTAATTTATTAGCTCAATTTCTAGATTTGCCCTTTGCCCAAAACTCATTTTCTTCATTATTATTTAATTAATGTTATATTAAATATGGGTAGATTTGTCAAATTACAAATTTTCTTAATTTGTGTGAAATTTGGTAAAACGACACTCTTTATGAAACAGAGGGAGTATAAAACTATCAAAAATAATTAATGCGAGAATATGCCTTAAATTTTTTTATTGAACTGAACAATAACAACATTACTGCTGAAGGACACAAACCATCCATCCCCGAAATCTTTTTTTTTTTTTTGCCGATCACACATTTGCCATAGTACAAAGAGGAGTAACCATATCAAACCAAAAAAATCATATAAAGATGCAAACTCTAAAAACGAACACAAAGAGAAATCGAAGACAAACTAACTAGGGGAAATGGACAACAAAGATAGCTAAGGAACTATTCTTACTTTTTCATGTTAATAATACATTACACACTATAAAAGCAAAAGATTGTTAAATCATGTTTGTAATTAAGTTCATTAATAGGCTTAGAAGTTGAAGGCCCATCGATGTAGAAGCGTTTCCTTTGCATACAGTCGATGTGGAAATAATATTATTGAGCATTTTTGTTCCATCATGCGTGACGTATGAGTAAAAAATATTATCTGATATAATCCGATCGAAATGCATATCTATTGTTTGAATGCAGTTGCTTACAATCGATATGGAGATCTTAATGAGCATTTTTGTTCCATCATGCGTGACGTATGATGAGTGGAAACATTGTTGAGGATCTGAGATGATAATCCAAAGGCATCTCTATTGTTTGAAACTTTGAACAATGGGCCTTATCGGGCTTATATTAACAAAGTCTAATGTTGATACGAAGCCTTAATGATAAAGATTTGTTTAGTGCTTGTAAAGTTCAGGTAACACAAGCAAAACAGCCCATAACACCATTTTCGTTTTGAGTTTTGGACAATTTTTCCATATTGTCTTATAACATTTTCCTTCCGTTGTTCTTATACTTGGTTTTATTAGCTTCTGACCCAAAAGCTAATCTAGTTAACAACTCCATGGGCTCTAAGCAAAACATTGCGCCTCGGAAACTCGAGCCTGTGAAGCTTCTCTGGTAACACTATAATCAAACATAACTCCTTCTATATTCTCTGTCACGATCTTCAAGAAAACCAAATGGTTCAAGAAAATTCAGATAACACAAGCAAAAATAGTTGAGATATACCAACGTTGACAGTCTTTTATATTTCAATCTATCTCCCTTGTCTCGATCACAATCCATTCGAGCATCAAATATAAAACAATCCAAACACTTTGACATACAATTCAACAAAAGAACCGGCGATGATTGTGGAACTTATAAAAAAAAAAAACAAGGGAACCCATACGTCAACATTAAATTTCGTTATTATAGATTTTGTTTGTCGAAAATGTTATAGTAATAGTATAAGATTTTGTTACGTAATGTGAAAAAAATATACATGTTTATTAGCGATAATATTACGTCGACGGCACATCAAATCCCTCTCCCCTCCCTAACCACTTCCACCCATTACGCCCCGACACACATAATACTATTTTATTTCACATTTAAAAAAAAAAACATTTATATTTATTTTAATTTTTTTTTAAAAATCATTAACTGCTACTATAATTTATTAATCAACTATATAAACTCTCCATTACCACCATTAATGATTCTTCTTCCTCTTTTCCTCTGTTCTTCAATCTTCACTTTTTAATAACAAATTACAAAACTTTGATCTGGGTTTGGTCAATTACGCTTAAATTTGTCGACCCTTTTACGAGAATTTCAGATCTCTGAAGAAATTGAGCTCGATGGAGAACGAACTGTTTATGAATGTAGTAGGAGCTTCTTCGATGACGTCACCGTCTTCTTCTTCTCCGGCGATGCCTGATTGGGTTTCGATGGAGTCTCACCAAGTGGACACGAGTCTTGGTCGGAATATGCCTAGAGACTGTTTCTTTTGGGAAAAGTCAACGGAACAGAGTCTCTTCGATTCGGCTTTGAGCTCACTTGTGTCTTCTCCGACGCCGTCGAATTCTAACTTCTCCGGTGGAGGAGGTGGTGGTGGTGGTGGAGAGAGTTTTGTGATCAGAGAGTTGATCGGAAAATTGGGTAACATCGGGGAGATCTACGGAAACGGATCGGGAACTCCGATGAGCTCTCCGCCGCCGAGATCGATGTTGCCGGCGACGAGAACGACGCCGTTGGCTGAATTTTCCGGTGATCCGGGGTTTGCTGAGAGAGCGGCGAGATTCTCTTGTTTCGGTAGCCGGAGTTTTAACGGAAGAACCAATCCGCCGTTACCGTTTAGTAACGGTCCTGTTAGTTCTTCGACTGTTACAAGTAACGGGAAGCTGACACGTGTCTCTAGTACTCCATCTCTGAAGTCACTTGCTTCGCCTCCTCAGATTCCCGCCGGTAAACCGGCCGGTGATGTTTCACGGAAGAGAAAAGCTAAATCCAAAGAGGCTTCTCCTAAATCATCCAAGGTTCGATACTCGAGCTTTTGAACTTTATAAGTTTTATTGATAATAATATCACATTTAAGACGTAAATCATTTTTTCCTAAGTGGAGTTTTAACTAGGACTATTGTTGTTGATATTTATCACATTTTAGGCTATGGTCATTTTTTGATATTATCACATTTTGGTATTGATTTTTTCAGGAGGTTGAGGAGAAGGAAGATTCGGATTCGAAAAAGAGCAAGAAATCGGAAGAAAATGGCGAGGGATCGAAATCGGTTGATCCTTACAAGGATTTTATTCATGTTAGAGCTCGAAGAGGCCAAGCCACCGATAGTCATAGTCTAGCTGAACGAGTAAGTAAAATTTTTACCAAAAAAAATCATTACCAATTTTAGGTTTAATTATGTCCTAATTAGTTGAATTAATCATGGTTTGTATGTGTTGTGAATTTTGGGTTTTTAAAGGTTAGAAGAGAGAAAATAGGTGAAAGAATGAAGTTGCTTCAAGATCTTGTCCCTGGTTGCAACAAGGTGAATGATTAATTTTGGTTTAAGGGATGGGATCACTTGTTAATTTACTAATTTTTAGTTGTAACGTAGCTGTGATTAAAATACTATTTTTTTTTTGTTTTATTAAAGGTTACTGGGAAAGCACTGATGTTGGATGAAATAATAAACTATGTTCAATCATTGCAGCGACAAGTTGAGGTAATTCCCATTAAGATTATTGGTCCACTTTAAACCTCCTTTCAATTATTTCATAATTTCGAATAATTATTCTTCCTTAACTAATAATAATTATTTTAATCTTCTCTTTAATAATGGCAGTTCTTGTCAATGAAGTTATCATCAGTGAACACCAGGCTGGACTTTAACATGGACACTCTCGTGTCAAAGGATGTAAGTCACCGTCACATACAAACATTAATAACTACTAATTAACTAGTACAAATTAGAATTTACTATATGAAACCAAACCAATCAATCAATCGTGTGTTTTGTTTCTTTTTTCTGACAGATATTTCCTTCAAGCAACAATCCAATGCATCAGCAAATACTTCAATTAGAATGTTTATCACAACAAACTTATCAAAATAAAACTTTAGACATTTCTTCTAGTAACATTGTGGACCCTTTGGAAACTTCTGAATCTAGAAGCTTCATGGCTCAGTTACCATCACTTACCCATTTCACTGACTCTATCTCTCAGGTTTTACATTTTTTTCTTTTGTTAGAATTATGAATTTTCCATTTCTGAAACAATGTTAACCCTTTCTGGTTTTATTTTCAGTATCAAACATTTTCGGAAGATGATTTACATAGCATGATTCATATGGGATTTCCGCAAAACCATATCCGCGAATCGAACCAAGTTCCATCCCATAATTTCCAAGGTATGGAAGTTTAAAGCATATACTCCCTATGTTACATTATATACAATAACAGTCTATGTTTAACATGAAGAGTTTCTATTATGCAGGTCCATCAAACCAAGTACCATCACCATACATGAAAGCTGATCTTTGATAAAAACCATTATTTGCATATTTTTTTACAAGACAATATTGGGGTTTCTGTTAAAGGTCTCAAGGATTAGAAAGTAAGAAAAGGATTGATGGGTGTACATAACAACAAAGAAGCTTGAACTGGACCACACCATTTGCAAATTCTTTTCTATAATCATCTTCATAAATATATTTATAAAATAACCTCTCTTTTTTTTACTTTTTGTTTCTGCCCTTGTGTTAATTTTATCTTCTTATTCATTTGTGGGGCTCTTTTGTATTGTGTTATCCACCATTGTTATTATCGGATTCTCTATGCTTTTAAAAAGAATTAATATTACTGTAAACTTTAGCCACCTCGATAAAATACTATTGTTATCATGTGAAATTTTATCTAATAATTTCTCACCTAATCTGTCTTTATTGTTTCTTTTGTTTCAAAAGTCAAAACTAATCTCTTTTTGTGGTTCAGTGGTTCTAGACATTAGACAACAATTTGGTATTCCGATCTAAATATATGTTAGTACTTATTTTAGTCAAACTGATCTCGACAGTAAAATACAGGTTAAGAAACCAAATATCCCTTTTCTCACAAACAACGAGGCATTATTTTTATTAAAAATTTTGACTTTCGTTTGTTAAGAAAACAAAATTCTTGGAAGTAAAAAAAGGTACGATTCTTTTAATTTATATTCATATATATAAACAATTTATACCCGTTAATTTATACACAAGGACACAAATCACTCACATTTTCTTTTCGAGATTTGCTAAGTGAAGTTTGTAGTTTCCAAAAAGAAAATAAAATAAAATCCTTAGACTCAAACTTGCAAGTAACATTTAAAAAATAAAAAATAAAAAAGCTTCTGCTGACTAGCTGAGATTTAGTACTTTATTTATGTCTCTAGCTGTAATTATTTCTTTTGGTAAGGTTAGCGTATGATATCTTGGTATACAATTTCGAGTTAATATTACTAAAACATGGATTTTTAAAAAATATCTTGTGTTTTATACAAATATATTTTTAATTTTTGTTCTACGCAGTTTTAGTAATTAATATGATAAACTGTTAGTCTCAAAGGAGATAGTCAATTACTATTACTTTTAAATTATGAATATTTGTTTAGTGTTGAAAAATAAAATGATTATTATAGTTATACATATAAAAATATATGTGAAACAATAATATAATTCTACCAAATGGTAAGGGAGGGAACATAACTTCAGAATAAAGCCAAAAAGGGTGGTGTTGAGTTTTCCTTCTGCATGAGGTACATAACTATTAAATCGACGTGTGCAATTTTCCAACATGGTACTAATAGGTGACTTATACAACACCGATTAAGCAACACATCAATCAGATCTTAACCAAGTTTGAATTTTCTAATTTACTCAAACTCGTCACAAAAGTCAATTTCAAGTGTTAGCTCACTGATTTGATCGTTGCTAGTAGTTACTAGTTAGTGTTCACCAGCTGTGTCGTAAGGTATTGTGTCGTTTTCTTCATTGTGTTTTGTGTGGAGACCTTCGTAAAAAGACGCATTAACAAAAGGTCTTAATGTGAGTGGTTATGAGCTAAATACCAAATCTTGATTAATTATCAACTTTTTGTATAATGGGATCGCGCCGTGATTTCGGGAAGTTGTATGGGTCGGATTGTAATATATTCAGAGATATTTTTCTCAGAACACAGAAATGTCTCTCTCTATTCACCTACTTATAGAAACCAGAACCGGCAATGACAAAGTATTCAAAGCAAAAATACATGTCTAATAAAAAACCATGTCCCCTTTTTTTTCGCTTTCATTAGGAAATATTCATGTTTATAACATCACAATGTTGTAGTCATTGAGTAGTTAACTCACAACCAAATTTATTAAATATAAAGCACGATACTATTTTTATTAGTTGAACAAAAAAATAAATTATTTGTGGTAGAAATCGGGTATGGAAAAACAAATTTGTCTTGATATCGAGATTTTTTATCACTATACTTGTGGTAATAAACTTAGTGATAATGTATTATATAATTACAAAAGAGGTGAAAAAGATATTATGCTAATTTTAGATCATATACAAATTGCCAATATTCCTCATCCAAATGAAACAGCGATAGACGTTTAGTCAAAACCATTTTAAACTATTTTTATTTTTGTTTTTCCTTTTGCTGAGGAGGTAATGGTGTTTATTATTATGAGAGAATGTAGTAGCCATAAACCAATTCTCAAATCTTTTCGATAATTCTAAAACATGACATTAAATTGATTGAACAAACAAGAATGAATCTGTTACTAGTTGAGATGAATCCTGAAGAACAAGTTTATATCTTAACATCGAGTTTTTAGTTATTTTTTCCTAAGTTGATGATGATTGTTTTATGTAAGAAATCACAAAAACATGACGCAAAGGGGATGTGTAACTAGTTTTAGTTTACGAGAAAACATGGGCCATAACTAGTCCTGCTAAGACCAATCTTATGAGCCTTAATATATTATGGGCCAGTCCTAAATCTTTAGAATGTGGAAATTGAAGTGGGTTACTTTCGGTATGCTCTGTTTTCTGGCCCAACTTAAATCACACACCTACGACTTTCTAGATCTTTGAAAAACTAAAATATTCTCGTAAACTTTACAGCAAGGTAAAGATTATAAAAAGATGGAAGATACTAAATTGTTTCTTCGAGAACGTCCAATAGAAAAAGAAGTCAAAGAATTAAAACAAATAATTTGATCACATTTGCTTAAAGAAAGATCACGTAGAGAGAATCTCTTCGTGAGTTAGTGGTTTGTCAACGACTTCGTGGTTGTATGCTGCTAGACTACTCGTATTCTGTAGTAGCATGGCATGTTGCAAAATCAAAAATATATTTTATTCACAGAATATCTATTTTAAACCATAGAATTTATAGGTATATATTATAGGTATATATTTTTAAAAGATTCTAAATATCATGCCCAAAAATGTTATTTTGTACTCCCTCCTTTTTAATTGGTGTTCTAATTTTTTCACATATATTAAAAAATATATTAATAATTCGATTATATTTCTTAAAAAAGAAGGTACAATTGTTGGCATTATCACAAAATCCGATGGTAAATTTAGTAATTAAAACCAAAAATTATATTAAAATATATAAAAAAACAGTAACTAATTTTACAACGAATATAAGACGAAAAAGTAACCATAATTAATCAGACAAATTTTCTCTCACAATCTGGCCAAATTACCTTATCTGTCTCTACATTATAATCACAGAGTGTAATGACAATCTAAAAAAGGTATTAAATCACTAACAATAAATACAACATTCCATAATAATCCAATTATAATCACTCTAAAATTTATACAAAAATAAGTATTAGCCGCAATCAACGGGTTAGAAAAACAAAAAGAAAAAAAAAAACACTAAACCCATCAAATACACAATACAAACAAACCCCCTTGTAAAACTCGAAACATACACACATGGTTTGTTTCCAGCACCGTAAAACATAATTAAAATTTAACATAATTACCATTAATATACTACTCTATGACTATTACTATAATATTGATTTTGGGATGAAGACGACGTCATCTTATTATTTCTTACTAAGTTTAGCCCAATCGTCTTCTTCCCTCTTCCCCAAATTCTCAGATCTGAGCACGACGAAGACGATTTTCTGAATGTCTCGCTCCCAGAACGAGGAGTTTCAACAATGGTGGAACAAGCAACGAGATAAGAACAATCACAATCACAATCACAATCACAACGATGTGCTGTACGGCGGCGATGACGAAGCTTTCCTCACGGTGGAAATCCGAACTCCTTCCACCGTCGTCGTTGACCGTGACAAAGATCGGATCCGTACTCGTACCGTTCGTCAGCTATCTCGTCTTTACCTTCTCAAGTTCCGTCAACTCGCAGCTTCCTTCGCATCCATCGGTAAATCCTTGGTATATCTCGTACGAACCGCGAATCGTCGCATTGCGAATGATAATCCTGCTCCTCCTTCCTCCTCCCGTAGATTGTATCGTTTAATCAAAGCCTTTCTCGTTCTCGTTGTGCTTCTTCTTTGTTTCGAGCTCGCTGCTTATTTCAAGGGATGGCACTTCACGCCTCCTTCCGTTGCTTCCGCGGAGGCTGCTGTTGAGGTTGTTTACGCTTGGTGGCTTGAGATCAGGGCGGCTTATCTTGCGCCGCCTCTTCAGAGTTTGACTAATGTTTGTATAGTGTTGTTCTTGATTCAATCTGTCGATCGTTTGCTTCTTGTGCTTGGATGTTTCTGGATTAAGCTTAGGAGGATTAAGCCGGTTGCTTCGATGGAGTATCCGCTTAAACCTGTTGCTGATGGGGTTAGATTGGAGGATTATCCTATGGTGCTTGTTCAGATTCCAATGTGTAATGAGAAGGAGGTAAGCACATTTATGTGTAGGTTTACTAAAATCCTTAGCAGTAGATTGGGGAGTAGTAGGGTTTGTTGCAATGTTTACTCGTAATCGAAGTGTTTTTAGATCCAATATTGAAGAGATTTTACTTAGATCTGCCTGCTCTTGATGTGTACTTGCAGGTTTATCAACAATCTATCGGAGCTGTGTGTATGCTTGACTGGCCAAAGGAGAGGATGCTGATTCAGGTTCTTGATGACTCTAGTGAGTTAGATGTTCAGGTGCTTATTAAGGCTGAGGTACAGAAATGGCAACAAAGGGGTATCCGGATATTGTATAGACATCGTCTTATACGTACTGGTTACAAAGCTGGGAACCTTAAAGCTGCAATGAACTGCGAATATGTCAAAGACTATGAGTTTGTCGCCATATTTGATGCCGATTTCCAGCCACCGGCAGATTTTTTGAAGAAAACTGTGCCTCATTTCAAGGTGATCCGTAGCTTTACTTTTTTATCACTTTCTCATTGGAGTTATTATGCGATCTATCGAGGATAATAGTTGGTCATTTCAGTCGATATCTAATTAAGCTATCAACAAATGACAGCAATCTTTTCCCTTTTTGGTTACACATATGAGTCTTGTTCGCATCTCGAATTCGTTAAAATTGCTCCATCAGATAATAGGAAGTATGAATCTTTGTTACCTCACTGATTTTGAGCTAAGGGATTCATTGTTGGCTGGACATAAGTTTGACCTTGTAACTGCCAATTTTACATATTTAGATATAAGTTTATACTAGGCACAGTAATAGAGTACTACTGCCAGTTGCCATACCCTACCCTTTCTCACATGACAATTTCTGTGTCTTTTCCAGGGGTATGATGATTTAGCATTGGTCCAAACACGGTGGGCCTTTGTCAACAAAGACGAAAACTTGCTTACTAGACTACAGAACATAAACTTGTCTTTCCACTTTGAAGTCGAACAGCAAGTTAACGGTGTCTTTATTAATTTCTTTGGATTTAACGGAACTGCCGGTGTTTGGAGAATCAAAGCCCTCGAAGACTGTGGGGGATGGTTGGAGCGAACAACTGTCGAGGACATGGATATTGCTGTTCGTGCGCATCTCTGTGGATGGAAGTTTATTTATCTGAATGATGTGAAGGTACTCGTGCTAACTAAATTTCTCAAGTTTTATTTCGTTCCCTGGAAGATATAAAACATTATCTGTTTGTCTCCCTCATTACACAGTGTCTCTGTGAACTTCCGGAGTCTTATGAGGCGTACAAAAAGCAGCAATACCGGTGGCATTCGGGTCCGATGCAATTGTTCCGTTTGTGCTTCATGGACATTATTCGCTCAAAGGTGAGATCGAGTGTTATATTTGGATTGTTTTCCTCTTGCGCTACCGTGAAAATCTATTATATTATTGACGTTCTTCATAATAATGGCTTGGTCTGCTCATAATATTGCGCTTTTTTTCCCTACTGCAGGTGAGTGTTGGCAAGAAAGCAAATATGATATTTCTCTTCTTCTTGTTACGAAAGCTTATCCTGCCATTCTACTCATTCACTCTCTTCTGCGTGATTCTGCCATTAACAATGTTCTTCCCAGAAGCTAACTTACCATCTTGGGTTGTTTGCTACATTCCCGGGATCATGTCCATCTTAAACATCATCCCAGCCCCAAGATCCTTCCCTTTCATAGTCCCGTATCTCCTGTTCGAAAACACCATGTCGGTCACCAAATTTGGAGCCATGATCTCTGGTTTGTTCAAGTTTGGAAGTTCGTACGAGTGGGTAGTCACCAAGAAGCTAGGGAGATCCTCCGAGGCTGATCTGGTTGCTTACGCAGAGTCAGATGCTCTGGTAGAGTCCTCAACCCTCCAAAGATCATCCTCTGATTCAGGTCTAACCGAGCTAAGCAAACTAGGGGCAGCAAAGAAAGCAGGGAAAACAAAAAGAAACCGTTTGTACAGAACAGAAATCGCCCTCGCTTTCATCCTCTTGGCTGCCTCGGTGAGAAGCTTGTTGTCTGCACAAGGGATCCACTTCTACTTCCTACTGTTCCAAGGAATCACGTTCGTCATTGTCGGTCTAGATTTGATCGGGGAACAGGTCAGTTAGTTTATATGAACTTTTACTCATTTTAAAACTTCACTGGACAATACCACTTGAAGAGCAAGAACAGCACCCAAGACCAAGTCAGGAAGGAACAAACCAACTCATATATCCGCAGGTCTTTTCATTACAGATAGTTTACATTAAAAAAAAAAAACAATTCATTATAAGTTTCTGTCTTGGGAACATTATTTTATACTCTCTACGTTGGGTTGGTTTAGATTCTTTCCTTTTTACGGTTAGTATTTTAGAGAGAACCATCGGAGAGGATTCAAAGACTTGGGGACTTGTCTTTGTTGTGGTATTAAAGCCAAAGCTTGGTTTTTGTTGTGCAAAACTAAATTGTTGTTAGGCTGTTGAATTTTTGTTTTGTTTTCGGATGATGAGGGAGAACCGGATTTAGAGATTTGTTGTAATGCCACTTTCAATTCTTTTGAGTAATTTGTTGTTGTTTCTCTCTTGAGAATTCATTTATACTTTTGAATTGAAATTCTACTTTGTCATTCTGCAATCTTAATTGTTTTCTTTACAGCTCTTCCGGCTAATTAGTGTAATTGAAGACCACGATCTATTTGGCAATCTCTAGTATTGTTAAGGCCCAAGTTCACTCAACTCTGCCAACTTGGTCCAGCACAATGATCCAATGTAAAAAACCAAGTATCGAAAACAACTTGTTAACAGATTTACGTAAATGATGATAATCCAAAGAAAATGAGAAAAGTTTATAAACCCAGGAGTCAAGACGCATTAGATCATCTACTCGAACACAGAAAATATCCAACGCATAAGGGAACCTTCAGAGAAAGAAATAAAGGACAAAAGGCCAAAAGGAAGAAGAGAAAAACAGAAATGGGAAAGGGATATAGACAGAGCCACTTAATGTTGTATTTATAAATTCTACGGATTTGATGAAAAATCGGATATTCGTATCCACAATTCCACAACCAACTATAATTGAATGGAGAAAAATGATTCTTCGGTCTAATTGAAACTATCATAACTTCATTCTTCATACCTATAACATTTGGATTATTCCGGTTGAATATTGGTTGGTTTACCGACCTGAAATGTACTGCCTATGTGTATTTATGACCATTTTAAAAATAGTTTCTGACTAGCTAGTATTATTGTAATAGACAATGAGATCTAGAGCATAAAGTCACGTCACATCATTAAAGCAGAAGAACGTTACTTTATCGTTTTTCTCAACTCTCCTCATTAAACTTTTTGTTTAGTTCTTTTATTAACAAAACGACCGTTGAGATTTGTCTAGAATTAAGACACCAATCACATTATTCACATACCGTCTTCTTGTACTCGAATCCATCTTCATTTACATAACCTTTTCATGACATATATCACTGTAATGGACAACTTTAAGAACTGGCAAGTTATATACACTTAATATTATGTCATTAAGACCCCAGAAGAGAAAGAATAAGTCATGCCACACACACTATTATTGTTCTTTTGACACAGTCATAGTACAACTCAAAAGCTAAATTACCCCACCTCATTCATCACGTAAATACACTAGCATAACTACAAAATCTACACAAACTAATTAATACATTGTATTAGAATTTTAACTTGATTAAATACAATACATTGTACTATTAGTCTATTACTATACTATCATTTGCTAATAGAATACTCAACCTCACTGGCCTTTTGTGGGGAACACGTAAACACTAGTCATTAAATATCTCTTCACTGGTGTCTCTTCTTACCCAATAATAAACCACATTTTCCACTCTACAAGCTTCACAAAACAGAGAAGAAGAAAGAAGAAGCTATCAATTATCAAAACATGAATATTCTACATCTCCTCACTCTCTCTCTACTAATCTCCGTTACAGGTATAACAAGTCTATAATCACTTAATACAATGTAATGTCTGTTTCAGAAAAATGTTAATCTTGTTTCTCTCTGTTTTTTTTTTTTTTTTGTGTGTGTTTCCGACAGGAGCTAAATTCTCAGGCCGACCAGGAATAAACTACGGACAGCTCGGTAACAACCTCCCGACACCAACCGAATCAATCAACCTCATCAAATCACTAAACGCGAAACGTGTGAAACTCTACGACGCGAACCCTCAAATCCTCGCCGCACTAAACTCCACAGACATCACCGTCTCCGTCATGGTCCCGAACCAGCTCCTGATCAACATCTCCAAATCCACCACTCTCTCCGACGACTGGATTCGCTCCAACATTTTACCATTCTACCCTTCCACCAAGATCCGTTACCTCCTCGTCGGCAACGAGATCCTCTCTTCTCCAGACTCCGATCTCAAACTCGCTCTCGTCCCCGCTATGCGCAAGATCCAACGCTCCTTGAAAACACTCGGCGTAAAAAAAGTCAAAGTAGGGACCACACTCGCCGTCGATGTTCTTCAGACATCGTTTCCTCCGTCGAGTGGTGAGTTTCGGTCGGATATTTCCGGTTTGGTTATGAAACCGATGCTTCAGTTTCTAAACCGGACGAAATCGTTTCTGTTCGTTGATGTTTACCCGTATTTCGCTTGGGTTCAAGATCCGACCCATATTGATCTGGATTACGCGCTTTTCGGATCTACCAACGTCACGGTTAAAGACCCGGTTACGAATCTGGTTTACCATAACCTCTTTGACCAGATGATTGACGCGTTTGTTTTCGCTATGAAACGGGTCGGGTATCCGGATCTTCGGATCTGGGTTGCTGAAACGGGCTGGCCCAATAACGGAGACTACGACCAAATCGGAGCGAACATTTTTAACGCCGCCACTTATAACCGTAACGTCGTTAAAAAACTATCCGCTGACCCACCCGTTGGTACGCCCGCCCGACCCGGTGAAGTATTACCCTCGTTCATTTTCGCGCTTTACAACGAGAATCAGAAAACGGGTCCGGGTACGGAGCGACATTTCGGGTTATTGCATCCGAACGGGTCAATAGTTTACGAGATTGAGTTGTCCGGGAAGACGACGGTGTATAAAGAGGCGTTACCGGCGCCGGAGAATAATGAGGTTTACAAAGGGAAGATTTGGTGTGTGGTGGCTAAAGGAGCCAATTGGACTCAGCTTGGTGATGCTTTATCGTACGCTTGCTCGCAGGGGAATAATACTTGTGACCCGATTCAACCCGGTGGTTCTTGTCATAAACCGGATTTGTTGGTTTTGCATGCTGGTTATGCGTTTAGTTCTTATTGGGCTCAGTTTAGGAAATCTGGTGGGACTTGCTCGTTTAATGGACTCGCTACACAGACCATTAAAGATCCAAGTAAGTCTAATTTATAATCAAATCAATTGGTTTAGTTCCGGTTTAGTTATTTAATAATTTGTTTTTGTGGTTTTGGATTAGGTTATGGACGTTGCCAGTTCCCAAGTGTGACATTGACTACATAGTAATGTAACTTGTGTCCGGAGAGACACACGAGGAACGACCATAGGATGATGTTACGGCTTTTGATTAGTAAGCACGTCGTCACGTGAAAACTGCGCGATGTTAAGGCTTGATTGATTATTAGAAACGGCACGTGATTAATGTCAGGTGTTTAGTTTTTCTGTTTATTTAATTTTTTGTAAGGCCGCGAATAATTCAAAAGTCAATGATTAGTAATAATTTCTTTTTTGGCGGGTAACGTTTCTTATGCGTTAATTTCGTGTTTAGTGAGGATTAAGAAAGGTTACAAAAGAATTGTCTGTCAAAAACAACACTATATGAATTTCTGAAACTGACAGGGAGGAATTAATTTTGTAGTTATCCAAACGGCTATTTTTTTCTCTTGGTTTGACATATCAACTCTCTTATGGTTGTCGGCAACCACTAAAAAACGAAAATCTCATGTGATTATTGGGAAATCAACTCTTTATTAAGGAAATATAGGAGTTAAAGGGAATGTAAAACAGCATTTCCGGGGAGTTTAGCCCCTAACTCAGGGTTTAAAGTTAAGGTCATCTCCAATGGTGAATTTAGAAGGGGTTCTTATTTATTTTTGGTATAAAAATAAATCAAAATTGTTAAATCAAAACTAAAAAGTAAAGGAGAGACTCTTGTTTAGAGAAGGATTTGAAACCCAAACTTTATTTAATAATAAAAAATAGATAGTAACATTTCTAACTAAAGAAATATAGAGATTATTACAGAAAATTAAAGAAATGTTATTGAGAATCTGATTCCAAGATTCTCTTAATTACTGAAAAGTGAGAATATGATACCACAGCTGTTTTTCCACTTTACAAGAAAGCTACAAAAGTCAAATCATGTCTTTGCTTTTTCTCCTACTTCTGCATATAAAGGATTGTATGTAAATTCCGGATTTACAACTTAGTAGCCCAATTAAAACACTATATCATCTTTATGTCATTTTTTCCATATATGTTTCTAATGGATCCAACATTGTCTAGTGATGGGCCTTAAACTCTAAAACTTGGCGTGGACCCAAAGTGGCAGCAAATAAATGTATATTCAGATATGGTAAGAGCAACTACTTATCCTTATCTATAAGAGTCAAATATTGATTCAGGAGCCATGTGCCTCGTTCAGTACACTCTCTGTTGTACTCTGTATTAATGTGTTATGTGTATGTTTCCTAATAAGGAACTTTGAATTCCAATGTGTTTAAGTCAAAACCTTAAAAGTATGAGAACTAAAACATAAAATTACATTTGAGCTTGAAACTAAATAAAACGTCCACAAGTGATCAAAACTACATACTCGTACTAAAACACAGAATCAAATTGCTATAAGTTAATTGGTATACCAATTGGCATTAAGAAATCGGATGTGTTTAAATATAAATTGCCTTTAGAAGACACGAACAGGCCCAACCTCATTTTTAGATTATCGTCAATAATTGAGGTTAGGTATCAACCTAAACCAGATGACTACTAATACACTATAACCCATGTGTATTATTATATACATGAAAATAACAACCACCTAACTATCATGATTATGAAATTTGTACTATGTAATTATACGTTTATAAAAAAACACTGTTTATAAATTATACCTATGAATCATGACTTTCTAGTTTCTACCACTCAGTTTGATTATAGGAATCTTATAATTTTTTTGTGTTTTTTTACCAGAACATAAAAATCAAGAAATACATATAAGCCAATAAAATCTCTCCAGTTGCAAAGTTGGAGATAAGTATAACCATAGAGTACCACACACCGAGTTAAAAGGGAGCCCACAGAAAAAAACAGAATCAGATATTACAAAAATTAAACACAGAAAGATACTCTCTCTTTCTCTCTAAACCTTATCCAATCTTCGCCACTAATCTCTCTCACAAATCCCAAAATCACACATCCTCTCTAGAGTTTCGATTCCATGGATAGTTGTCTCTCGAATCAAGCGGCGGTTCTCCCTTTCCTCCCGTCGCGTTCACGGAGACAGAGCGGCGACGGAGGCGGTGGTTTTGTTTTTCCGGCGAGGAGGAAGAATCGGTTTGGTTCAACGGTTTTTGTTGTTGCGGCGGCGGGACCGAGTCGGTGTGAGCCTGGGAGTAGTCTAAACGCGCCGCTTGAGCCACGATCGGCTCAGGGGAAGTTTTTGAGAAGTGTGTTGTTGAATAAACGGCAGCTTTTTCATTACGCTGCTGCTGATGAGCTTAAACAATTGGCTGATGATCGTGAAGCTGCTTTTGTTCGTATGGAACTTAGTTCTGGTTCTGATGAAGCTTCTCTTCACAGGTTTGTTTTAAAAACTTTGGCTTTTTTACTTATTTGGTTGCTTATAAGTTAACTCGATTCTTGTGTGTTTTGGGAAGTATTTTTGGTGCTTTTTATGGTGAATTTGGAATCATTTTTGGTTCTATGAATGATTTGAAACTAGGGAAGACTAGGATTATGGTTTTCAGGTGTTTACCTTTGCTCTGACTTGTGATGCAAGTTTTTGTTTAAGTGTTTGATTAGCCTTGATCTCACAACTGGTTAAATTTGAGTATCTTGTGGAGCTCTTTATGGAGTGGCTTTTTGTATTCAGTGGCGATTTAGTTTGTTAATCAGTATTAGTGTGTTACCTTGGAGTGGCTTCACTTATTATCCTCTTTCTGCAGCTCATTGTTAGGCTTAGCTCATTCTATACTCTTTTTAGTTGATGTTTTTACTCTTTAGCGGACCTTAACGAGTTGAGCTTATTTTTTCAATTTTTGGCAGAAGGATAGCTCAACTGAAGGAACGTTGCTGCAAAACTGCTGTCCAAGACATAATGTACATGTTGATCTTCTACAAATACTCTGAGATTAGAGTCCCTCTTGTTCCTAAGCTATCCAGATGTATATACAATGGGAGGCTCGAGATTTGGCCTTCCAAAGACTGGGAGTTGGAGTCAATTCATAGCAGTGATGCTCTTGAGCTCATCAAGGAACATGTAAGCGCTGTAATTGGGTTACGGGTTAATTCAAGTGTGACTGACAATTGGGCAACAACTCAGATACAGAAGCTCCAACTCGGGAGAGTTTACGCTGCCTCGATCTTGTATGGTTACTTCTTGAAATCAGCCTCCCTCAGGCACCAGCTGGAGTCTTCTTTATCCCATATCCATGAAAGTGGGTATCTGAAAAATCCCGTCTTTGGATGCTCTTTCTCAACAGGCACTGCACAATTCTCTACCAAGCAGCAGCTGAGGCATTACATCTCGGAGTTCGACCCCGAGACATTGCAGAGATGCGCAAAACCGAGGACAGAGGAAGCAAGGAATCTGATAGAGAAGCAAAGTCGAGCCCTTTTTGGCACAGAAGAGAGCGATGAAACCATCGTGACATCCTTCTCGAGTCTGAAGCGGTTGGTGCTAGAGGCTGTGGCATTTGGGACGTTTCTTTGGGACACAGAGTTGTATGTAGATGGTGCATATAAGCTCAAGGAGAATGGAAATGCAGAAGAACCAGAAGAGAATAGAAGCATATAAACCAATATGGTCAGAAGATGGAAGCTTCATGATGGATCTTTTGGTGTATATATAGAGAAATGTTTCTGCCGAATCTCTCAGGCAATTCGTTAGTGTATAGCTTTTGCTTAGTTATATCTGTGTAATATTCCGGCTGAATAAGAATGTGGTGGCTTTTATGTGTTTAGTTACCATTATTGCTTTGTTACAATTCATACAAGAAAGCAACTGAAACAAAAGCAAGCCTGCGTAAATAAGTTCTATGATGCATTTTTCTGTTTGGGCTTTCCTCTTCTAGGCCCAAGTTAACTTGTTTAGGCCCACAACGTTTAGACCTATCAAACACCGAAAATCTCACTTGCGGATACATCTGGTCTTCAGTTTCAATTCCGATTCTCTCTCGCCGGAATAATTCATCGTTTCCTTATCGTTCGCCACCGTCACATACTCACCGGTAAGCATATTCCTCCTCCTACCTTATCCGTCTCTCCCCTGGGTACCATTTCCTTCTTTATCGTGCCGCGAATCGCGTTTGATTAGGGTTTATGAAATCTGACTCTTCTTGTTTCCAATTCGTTTCAAGCTTCTTGGTGATTTTCGGATAAGGAAGATGCCGGAAGTTAATTCAACGGTGCTTGAATTTGTTAACAAGCTTAGAAAACGGTAAATATCTAGCAGCTCTCCGTTCAATTTTCGTAAAACCCTGAGAATTTGCTGATTTGATTTGTATGATGTAAACAGTAAGATCGAGGGCTCACAGGCTACAGCTAGACATACTGTAGAGCTACTTAGGTCAGTAATTTCGCAGCATAAGGTGCCTCATGCAAACCAAGCTTCAGCTCTTATTGAAGCTGTGAAAAATGTTGGTGAAAAATTGGTTGCTGCAAATCCTGTTGGTATGTCAATACACTCTTTTTGTTTACATCTTAAGAGTACAATCAAGGAATAAGTATTGTTGGATATGGATTTTTTGTAGAGCTTGCGGTGGGGAATGTTGTGAGACGGGTTTTGCATATTATAAGAGAGGAGGATCTTACTCTCACTACAGCAGCTATGTCTGGGTTGGATTTGTTTGATGCAAGTGATGATGATGAGGATAATAATAGCAAAGGTATTGTGTATCCTGCAATGTCTGCAGCAGTTGTTGCGGCTGCGGCTGTGGCTAGGAGTACGCTACGCCCTCCGTCTTTGCAAACGCTCCTCGAGGGCACTCCTGAATCTGCGACGGTCCCTTACACATCTTCGTCGGGTGCTGATTCTGAAAGCAAAAGTAAATGTACCTTTTCCATACCTTTGCCTCCTGTTTTAGTTATGTGTTTGATAAGGCATGCAGAAAAATGTTAGTGTAGGAATACAATAAAGTGGTTTTGCATACTGTTTTACAAGTTCATACATACGGATTCTTTTGGGAACTGTCTTAGAAGGGACTAGTAATTGGTAGGGAAGGTAACTGATTTAAGTATGGAGTAGTTTTGGTTTGACTTTTGGGCCTTTTAGGCTTGAGAGAGTTTAGGGAATTCTAGAGCTAACCCTGGTTACAGTGATTTTCTGCTTGAGTTCTCTGAGGTGATGTTGAGCTACAGAGATTGATAATTTGTTCTTATCAGTCTGGTTTTAAGTGGTTCATCTTTTATTATTGTAATAATCTGGAATGAACCTAGAATAAGTTACTGATTGTTGATCCTAATGGTCCAATGTACCTTTTTAGCTGCTGACAAAAGTTCAATAACTCGGAAGCTTAAGCATGATGTTATAGAAGGAGTTAATCAACTCATCCAAGATATTGCTGGCTGTCACGAGCAGATCGCTGAGCAAGCCGTAGAGCATATACATCAGAAGTACGTTTCATCTCTGTACCTTTAATTTTCTGTAATATACCATAGACGGGGAACCAAAATGTTTGTCTATCAGTCTCGTTCCTGTTGACAACGTTTGTATTGCCCTCTTTTTCAGTGAGGTGATTCTAACTCTGGGTAGTTCAAGAACAGTACTTGAATTTCTGTGTGCTGCGAAGGAGAAGAAAAGATCATTTCGTGTATTTGTAGCTGAAGGTGCTCCAAGGTTTGTGTCTCCCTTTTTCCGGAACTGTTTCCTTCTTACCATAGTTAGTGCTTTCTGCTTTCCCCAATATTGCCTTTTTCCATCTGTGTCAGCTATTTTCCGATTCTGCTGTATTAGGTATCAGGGCCATGTGTTAGCAAAAGAATTGGTAGCTAGGGGTTTGCAGACTACCGTGATCACTGACTCGGCAGTGTTTGCTATGATATCTCGAGTGAATATGGTACAAAGTCAATCCTACCCAGATTTATGTTCTCATGTCCCTGACTTATGAACTGAATAGAAATGATGTGATATCACACAGGTTATAATTGGAGCTCATGCAGTAATGGCTAATGGTGGGGTTATAGGACCTGTTGGAGTCAACATGGTTGCTCTTGCAGCACAAAAGCATGCAGTCCCATTTGTGGTTCTAGCCGGTAGTCACAAGGTTGGTTTAGGAGTTCTGTTTTTTGCTTAAGTTTCGATAGCTCTCAAGAATCTTTAAACTTGACTTTGGGTTTTAAATGTGATAAACAGCTCTGTCCACTTTATCCTCACAATCCGGAGGTGTTACTAAACGAGCTGAGATCTCCATCCGAACTGCTGGATTTTGGTGAATTCTCTGATTGCCTGGATTTTGGAGCGGGTTCCGGATCTCCCCTTCTTCAAGTTGTCAACCCGACATTCGATTATGTCCCACCAAACCTTGTTAGCCTCTTCATAACCGACACGTGAGTCTCATATATAACATATCCTTGGTTCTGTGATTGGACCATTATCATTGTGTTTACTTTGTTAAGAAAAGAAAATAATGATGTCAGTTGTATTTTTGGTAACAGAGGAGGACACAACCCATCATATATGTACCGTCTTATTGCGGACTATTACTCTGCTGATGATTTGGTGATGTAGTTCTGTATCACTCGACCATACAACACTCACTCGCTTGGTCGGTCGGTCATTCACAATTGAAGAATATATGTACATTGCACAAAACAGTGGCTCAAGAATTGTGAATGAAAGTGATACAACTGTGTGTCTGAAATTTGGTTAGGCCAGGTTTATTTTTGCAGTGTTTCCTTTAGTCCAGTCTCAGTGGTGTCTATTGTTTGCTCCAACCCATAAACTTTTATTTAAACAGAAAAACATTTTCTTATTCTTTTTTTGTCTTTGTATGTGCCAATATGAGAGTTACTANAGTTACTACTACAGAAGGTGGACATCTTATTTAATCAAAGTTTTGGGTACTCTATTACAGAGTTTCTGTAAGATTAAAAAGGCATCTAAAGCAGTTAAAATGTAAATGTTACTCTTTGTTCCAATTAAACTATCAATTTTTATTAACGATTGATATTTTTAATCTTCTAAAAAAATATTTAGTATAGAACTTTGAACAAATTCGGTCATTTGTTTATGTATTTTATTCGTGATAATATATATATATATATATATATAT
>OVAP01001468.1:1740-23834 GCA_900406295.1 Aurinia saxatilis | reverse complement strand
TCTAAATGGAAGTAGACCAAGTAGTTTCATAGGAAGAAATGTGAAAGTAGGTGCTGCTAAGCGCCCAGATAAGTCTGATGCATATGCGTCTGGGAATTTAACCTTATGCTTCACGTATTCTAACAATTTCCGTTTCGCAATTGCGCTCAACCTAAAAATAGGAACTAGAGCTCGCCCTTGATCGTCAACATGCAATTATTGTCGATTACAAAACCTTGCTATATCCAACCTTGACTTAACAATATCTTTGGTCTTCCCAAGGATGTTCATCAAAGTATACATGATGTTATAAAAAAAATTCTACTCTATGTGCATAACATCAAGATTGTGCCGTAGAGTTAGATCTCTCCAATATGGTAGTTCCCAAAACATGTTTTCTTTGTGCCAATTATGCCATATACCATATCCTCTTACCTTCTCCTCGTGACCGTTCGTCCCCACCTTAGATGTTTTTGGTGGATTTATATTCCGTATACGCTCAGTGTAAACTTGTTCACCAGTCAAAACTTCAGGCGCAAACTGGTTCAAAGCATCTTTCTTATACAGGAAGCTCTTTTTATTATTTTGTAATCTATGACCGTCGGGGAGAAACCTTTTATGGCAATGNTGTAATCTATGACCGTCGGGGAGAAACCTTTTATGGCAATGAAACCAACACGACTTCCTACCGTTTGGCAGTTGAAATGACCATGTATCCTCCATGCAAATAAGGCACGATAATTTCCCATGCGTAGTCCACCCTGACAACATCCCATAAGCTGAAAAATCACTTATCGTCCACAAAAGTACATCCTTTAAAGTAAACTTCTCATTCAACGAGACATTCTAAGCCTCAACTCCAGTAGACCACAATTCCTTGAGCTCGTCAATCAATGGTCGGAGAAAGATATCAAGACTAGTTTGTGGATGCTTCGGCCCGGAATTCAAAATCGTCAGAAACAAGAACTCTCTCTGCATACACATACCCGGGGGGTAAGTTGTAGGAGTCATTATCACAGGCCATAATAAATTATTCTTACTCATTTCAAATGGGTTAAATCCATATGTGCACAATCCCAGGTATACATTACGTTTCTCTTTCGCAAAGGCGGGATGTAGTTGGTTAAATTTTTTCCACTCAGCTGCATCTAATGGATGACACATCTCTCCCTCCTCAGATTCATGCCATCTCATAAACGATGAAGTCTTCTTGCTTTGATACAATCTCTTCAATCTGGCACCAATGGGTAGATACCACATCCGACTAAAAAGTATGTTCGTGCGTCCCTCACTACTCTTCCATCTAGGGTGTCCACAAATCGGCAGTGATCCCATTTATCATCTTCTTTCCAGAAGATCATACAATTATCAATGCACACGTCAATTGCAATCACAGGGAGACATATATCTCGCATAAGTTTCTCCAACTCGTAATACGAAGTAACCAAACTATTTCCTTCCGGTAAGATCTCCGCAATAAAATCCGCGCCCTCATCCATGAGTTTTCAGACATCTCATATCCCGCCTTAATGTTCATCATCCGAAAAGCTGCAGACAGCATAAAATGACCTTCATGACAACCATCACACAAAGGATTTTTTGCAGCTTCTAACATTTCATAAAAAAAATTGCTCTCAGCATTCGGTCCTGAAGCGTTTTGATGTGAACCTTCTTCCCCCTGATATATATTATCAGGATTCATGGTTTCACAAAACGCATCATTCACCATATCAACATATTTGTCTCCTCTAGATATTGGTACTTCTTCTTGATAAATTCCAATACTACCAATATTAATATTACCACCACAACTGCTTTCTAAAGCAATATCTAGTTCTTCTCCATGCCTATACCAAATGTAATACCCATGCATTAATCCTTTCCCATAAATGTGATTTAAAATTTTACCCCCTGGACGAGTAACTTTGCATTTACACTTGGTACAAGGACAATAGAACTTACCATTATTATCCAGTGCAAATGATTGGTTTCCTGCAAACTCCAAGAAACCTTGCACCCCAACTCGAAATTCTTCCGTGAAATTTCCCGTATAGGGATCAATTCTATTGTACATCCACGATCTAACCGAAACCCAATAATTATAATCACCCTTTTCTCCTTAAATTTTTTACTCTCGTTTTTTTTTTTCTTTCCCAAATTAATGTTTATTGTTTGGAAAGAAAAGAAGATATGATATGGTGTTGGGATTCGGTGGGTTGGATATATATAGCAAAACTGTGCAACTAAATTGCAACTACATAGCAACCACATTACCACTACATTCCGACCATAATTTTAGTCACACTTTTTTAGTTACAGCTACCCCATTCTAATAAGACGTGCCTGCCGACATAAATTGTGACAAATTTGTGACTATATTGTGCAGTTGCAAATCAGTCACAATATGTCTGGCTGATTTCAGACAAAATTACGACTGCAGAAGGAGTCACAAATCAGTTGCAAATTTGTGACTCATTTACGACAACAAGTTTCCGAGTACGGAAGACGTTTTAAATTAGTCGCAAATTTTGCGACTACATTCCCACAACGCAAATTCGTTGCAATGCCGTTACTAAAGCGTCGCAAATATGCGACGGATTCCCAATCACTTTGTTTGGTCTGATTTTGCCAACTACATCGTGACTGCTCTTTCCGTGCTCGTAATGAAGTCACAAATTTGTCACAATTTGGCCTCTTTTTGGCAACTATTATTGTGGTCATAATTCATAGTCGCAATTCGTCTGTTTTCTTATAATGCTCTTATTATACATTACTAGTGGTTGACCCATGCTACGCACGGGATGTATAACTTTTTATTTTCCATTTGTTTTGTTATCAGGATAACAATGTCTCACACATGTTTTTGTAATTGTAGTATACTTTTTAAAATATTTTTGTTATGTTGTTTAAAAATATCTATATACATAATCTATATGGTTTATATGATTTACTATTAAAGTGTATTGAAAAACCGTTTGTCATGTTGTTTTGAACACTATATTAGTATGCGATCATGATTTTTGTTTAGTTTTTATTTAATTGTTGTATTTATTGATATGAATATTGCTTAAGTTAATAATTTATGATTTGTGTTGGATAAGATAATTCTTGAAAAAAAAGAGAGATAATTATATATCTACTACAAATACGGAGTTTAATATCTTATTATAAATGAAACTGATTTTGTTTTCCTTACCACCATGAAAATCTGAAATAGTTGCTCATTTTGAAATGTGTAGATATTCTTAAGATCATTTTTTTTTCATTTTCCACGTATTTACATTTCTTAGTTTTGAATATTTGTCATCTGAGTATTTATTTAATTTTTATCGTCTATCGTAAATTCATAAGAGAGCTAATGTGTAGCATAACAAATCATGCAAAGGGAAACAAACCTTCCCACAAACCCAAAATTAAACTTCAACACAATCACAATCTAACTCTTATATAAAGAGCATTCAATTGCTCCCATTTTTCTCCCTCCTTATTCTATCATGAATCTATGTTGGTCCACCAAGTGCTAAATACGAATAAAAACGTTCATCTCTTGTCGTTTGAGATTTCAAGAGACTGATTATCTCTCTAGTTTTCATGCATTTATTTTTGTTATATTTTAAATGTATTTAAATTTGTTCGTTTTGAATATATGTCATCTTTTGTTATATATCTTCTTTTGTTAAATTCATATAGCTATTGTGTAGTATTAAAAACCTTCCCACAAAACAAAAATTAAAGTTCAAGACAATCACAATCTACCTCTTAAATAAAGAGTGTTATATTGGTCCAATTTTCCTCCCTACATATTCTATCATGATGCTATTCTAGTCCACCAAGTGCTAAATACGAATGAAATCGTCCATCTCTTGGCGTCAGAGATTTTTTTTATCTTCTTTTATTAATTTCATAAGATAGCTAATGTGTAGCATTACAAATCATGCAAAGGGAAAACAATATTCCCTCAAAACCAAAATTAAACTTCTACATAATCACAATCTAACTCTTAAATAAAGAGTGGTCAATTCCTCCCATTTACCTCCTGACATTTTCTATCATGAAGCCATGATTGTCCACCAAGTACTAAATAGGAATGAAATCGTCCATCTGTTATCGTCTGAGATTTCAAGAGACTACCCCTTTAGCTCTTTCATTTATTTTTATTATATTTTCCACGTATTTAAATTTGTTCGTTTTGAATATATGTCGTCAGATTTTTCTTTTTATCTTCTTCTATTAAATTCATAAGATAGCTAATGTGTAGCATTACAAATCATGCAGAAGGAAACAAACCTTCCCACAAAACCAAAATTAAACTTCAACGCAATCACAATCTAACTCTTAAATAAAGAATGTTCAATTGCTCTCATTTGCCTCCCTACTTATCTATCATGAAGTCATGTTGGTCCACCAAGTGCTAAATAAGAATGAAATTGTCCATCTCTTGTTGTCTAAGATTTTTTTAATTTTTTTGTTTTCTTTTATTAAATTCATAAGATAACTAATGTGTAGCATTACAAAATCATGCAAAAGAAAACAAACATTCCCACAAAACTAAAATTAAACTTCAACACAATCACAATCTAACTCTTTAAATAAATAGTGTTCAATTGCTCTCATTTACCTCCTGACTTATTCTATCATGAAGCCATAATCGTCAACCAAGTGCTAAATATGAATGAAATCATCCATCTCTTATCGTCTGAGATTTCAAGAGACTATCTCTCTAGTCTCCTTCCATTTTTTTTTTGGTTATATTTTCCACGTATTTCAATTTGTTTGTTTTGAATATTTGTCATCTGATTTTTTTATCTTCTTTTATTAAATTCACAAGATATCTAATGTGTAACATTACAAATCATGCAAAGGGAACAAACCTTCCCACGAAACCAAAATTAAACTTCAAGACAATCACAATCTAACTCTTAAATAAAGAATGTTCAGTTGCTCTCATTTGTCTCCCTATGTATTATATCATGAAACCATGCTGGTCCAGCAAGTGCTAAATACAAATGAAACCGTCCATCTCTTGTTGTCTGAGATTTTTTAATTTTTTTGTTTTCTTTAATTAAATTCATAAGATCACTAATGTGTAGCATTACAAATCATGGAAAAAAACAAACCTTCCCACAAAACCAAAATTAAACTTCAATACAATATCAATCTAACTTTTAAATAAAGGGTGTTCAATTGTTCCCATTTGTCTCTCTACTTATTATATCATGAAGTCATGCTGGTCCACCAAGTGCTAAATACGAATGAAATCGTCCATCTCTGGTCGTCTGAGATTTCAAGAGACTGATTATCTCTGTAGTTCTCTTCCATTTATTTTTTGTTATATTTCTACCTTAAAATTGAAAAATTATTCCTTCTCCCACTTTATTTTATATAACTGAGAATTATTAACATTAATAATATCTCAATGAATACATATTAAGTTGTCAGAATATAAATAAAATATGCAATGTATTAGTATAAACAAACTATTTCATTTTTATTTAAATTTTAATGGTATGAGTTTTTAGTTTTATGAATTATGATATGAATAATAACTTTTCAAATTCCTTTAACATAATATTTAATATCATATATAGTTAATATTAAAAAACTTAATTAATAAAAATTTGTTTTGAAAAATATAAAGTATTAATCTTATGATTGGTTAATGAAATTATAATTGTATAAGGTTCAATTTTATAATTTATATAAGTAATGACTTTTTAAATTCCTTTAATCATCATGTATTAGCTAGTATCATATATAATTAATGTGTAGTGTTCAACTTTTATTCATAAATAATGAAATTAATCATACAAATGATATGGAGGCTGAGTTGGCTGATGAGTTGTCTTCACCAGAAGAGAGAAAAGGTTTCTTTATGTATATAGATAGATGTTAACAATCTCGGTTAATATAACAAAATGGCTCTTATTATACATTATGTTAACAATCTCGGTTGTTTTAACAAAATGGATGTTAATAGTCTACTTGTCTGTTCACATATATATAACTCATACTAAATTTAGAATTTGCTGCAAAATGAAGTTGAGTAGATGTGAAAAAAATCACATATAAAACTCTTAAAAACAAATAGAATCATAATTGGATCCATATAACACTAACAATGCCATGATTTTTTATGCAAGAATATAAAGTAAATAGTTTTATAAAAAAAAATTCCAATTTCAAGAAGTAATATAGTCAAATTTTACTATATTACTTCACACACGCACACACACATATCTTATATAATATTTTAGAATCCCCTTCTCAAAGAGCTTTGAGAAGCTGTCATGTGTCACCTAGAAAAATGACAAGTGTCCACTTCTTTTATTGGATTAAAACTTATAATTTTCTCTAAAATTTAAGCTTTTAATAGTGATTTATAAAATGAAAGTGTAATAGGTAGCATTAAATTTGAAAAAGAAGTTAATATCAAAGTTCTTATAATATCAAACATCTTATACATTTTATATAAAATTGTTTCAAATTAATTTTTTACTTCCACATAATAACAAATGAAGACAAACGTGGGGGCTATCGAATATTCCTACGGCACTGTCCACTTTTCCTCTAACTTCGGTTTTTGCGAATTTTGATTATCTGTTTTGGCGTCTACCTGAGAATTGTCCGTCTCAGGATTTCCCATGGATAGCATGGTATATCTGGAAAGCGAGAAATGAAAAAGTGTATTATAATATTACCAGATCACCGGAAACAACTTTGGACTTGGCAATGAGCGAGGCTACTCATTGGATTGTGGCACAAACTTCGGAACCATTGAATGAGCCGGGGAGGACTGTTTCTCCTCCTATCATGCCAACCATATTGGGAACAAAGTATTTCCTGGATGGGTCATGGAAACCATCGGAGTAGAAAACGGGGTTAGGATGGGTATGTGTTAACGATGACACTGACTTTCTTTTGGGAGCAAGGAATTTGTCGAGGAGTCTCTCGGCATTACATTCCTAATTTGATGCACTTATCTGGGCTATTGAGTGCATGATTAACCATCGTCAGACTGTAGTGTCTTTTCTTACCGATTCGATGGATTTATTGAAGATCATTAACTTTCCTATGGACTGGCCGGGGTTCTCCACGTACTTGTCCAATTTCAAGCAACTTTGTGGAGCTTTCGAGTATTATCAAGTTCGTCATATTTTGTGCGGTTTTAATTTAAGAGCAGATCGATTGACCCGTGAGGCCCGTTTAGTAGGTCAAAATATGTATTATGTTCACAATGTAAACCCGGTTTGGCTCTCTAAACCGATATGAATAAAAGTGAATGTTGAAGCCAAAAAAACAAAATAATAATAAATAACAAATGGAGATTAAAAAATAGAAAATCAAACATTATTGGATTTCTTAATATATTTTTTTGTCAATTGAGTATAATAAAGAAAAAATGGTTATAATGTCTTAATATAGAAGTTGAACAGAAAAATTCAAAAAATTTGTTTTTAACAAATCATTTAAAACTTTTTTGAGTGGAGTTTTTTTAACAAAGACAATAAATGCTACAATTATTGACTATGATTAACTATTGTTATTAATTTTAGAAAAATATTCAACAGCAAAAGTAAAAATGAACAGTTATACAAAGACGAAACTAGATTTTTCTTTATAATTAATAGTCGTAAAATTATATATTGTCTATAAGCCTTCTTATTTTGTATTATCATTAAACTAGGGGTTGATCCGTGCTACGCGCAGAATGTGTTAACTTTGTTTTTTTCATTTGTTTTGTTCTTGAGATAACAATATCCCACGAATATTTTGTTAATTGTAGTATAGTTTTGGAACATATATTCTCATGTTATTTTAAGTTTTTTTATGATACATAGTCTTTACAATTTACTATTTGACAGTGTATTGTATGACCGTAAATTTGATATAGTAGAAATTTTTATCATTATATCTACCCCATGTCATTTTGTTAAGATTTGTAATAACTGTTTTAGTTTGCGATCATGATTTTTGTTTATTTATTATATTAATCTTGATATGAATCTTGTTTAAGTCATTAGTTTATCATTTGTGTTTGATAAGATAATTAATTACCTTCAAATGTGGTGTTTATTTTCTTACCACCATGAAAATTGAAATAGTTGCTAATCATTTTGATATTTGTAGTTATTTTAAAAGATCAAATTATTCATTTTCGACATATTTAAATTTGTTCAATATATGTCGTTTGGGACTTCAAAAGATTGATTGTCTCTATAGTCATTTTTTCCTGAGTTTTGAAGATTTTATCCCTTTCCACTTTGTTTCATTTAGCCGAAGAGTACTAACAATATATTTATATATGAAATGATACATATCAAATATATTGATATTATTATATTTTGTTTATTTCAATCAATTTATTATATCTTAACATTTTAATATATTGACATGAACGTTCGTTAATTTAATAGTTCATGATTTGTATAATATAAAAAACTCAAATCTTTATAAATATAACATTATTTAAAATTGAACTTAGTGTTTCTTTTAATAACCATTAACTGTGAAATGGTTGCCAAGTTTTTTATATTGATGATTAATATTTTTGTTTTGTAAAATATCTAATATGTTTCACACAATTAAATGCTTTTATTATCAGAGAATGTCGTTTGAGGTTTCAAGATATCTTTTCTCTCTTTCCAATTATATGAGTTAATAGTGGAATTTTGAGGTTGGAAAATTGACGAAGATAAAGAGTTGTGGTTATTTACAAATTTGATTTCGTTTTCTCGTCTTTTAAAGATTGTCTACTGATACACAAAGTTTTATCCTATGTAATTCTAACTGCAAGTGCAGAGCACGTAATCAATTATAGTACTTAAGAACCGAATCCACAAAGACCGAAATAAATATGCAACTAATTTTATAAATTTTAAATAAATGCAAGACAATTGGTTTTAATGTATTCTACTGTAGGCAGACACTAGGTGATTTTTGAGAATGCTTTTATCAATTTAAACAAACGCTAGGCTTTGGGAATTTAAGCTAAGAATCAATTCGGACCAATGCTATGGACAGTGTCGATCGACACTGATGTGGTGTCGATCGACACTGATGTGGTGTCGATCGACACCCTACATACAAAAACTATTTAACCTTTAACTCTCGAACATGAACAATATATCTAGCAAATCCAACTCTCACTGAGACTTACTTACTTAATTTGAACCATAGAAGAGCCAACTCTCGCTGAGAAATCCTATGAATTCAAATTAGCATTATCAAACCTATTCAATATGTTCACTAGCAAATCCCCACCAAATCTCTTTGAGAGAAGATAGCTAGCTCTCTTAAATCTGCTACAACAATTTATTAGCACTCTCATGCATAATAAATTCCCTATAACCTAAATTCTAGATGGCCAACCTAAAGCATAGCATTAAGAACAACCTAAGAGAAGAGTTAAATCTATGGTACACAATTTAAGTTATGGTAAACAGAAAATCATCAAGTTTATGAAGCCTAAACCTAACTAACAAACTACTCAGACATAACTAAGTAATTCATCATGCAAATCAATAGAACAATAATCTGACTAATAATCAAATAAAAAATAAAAATCGGTTTGCAGAAATCTTCTCCCTTACAAAACTCTAAGAGAATATGAATATTGTATGAGCCTAAACAATGGCTGTAGAAAAGTATATATAAGGTTAATGACGAATTTTAGGTTTAAGGAATTAGCATAAAAAAAGTAGGGAAAAATCTTGGTCTTGAATTTATGGAAAGTGGCTGATATATCTTCGTCGATCGACACCAGGGTGGTGTCGATCGACACTCCCTCCTGAATTTTCCATTTTTCTTCGTTTCCTTTTTGCCTCTCCAAGCTTATCCCATTTTTGTTCCATAAATCTTCTAGATCCTTCCAAACTCCAAAACTCGTCCATGCACCTAAAGTGACTCTTTTGGACTATAATAATAGTATATAGGCTATCAATTAAATATACGTATAGGTTTATTGTAATAAAAACCGTTAAAATATGAGATATATCAACTCCTCCAGACTTAGCCTTTGCTTGCTCTCAAGCAAAACATAAACCAAACTGTGAAAGAGGTTTGAAAATATAAAACTCACCTTGCTTGGAGGATTGAAATGATCTTGGCCAACTTAGTAATCTACACACTTGCTTGACTAATCCAAAATTTGACCGCCTTATACTTCTCCAAAGACTTCCTTAGCATCCAAAATAAACTCACAGCCTTGTCACGAAGCCGATGCCATCTTCATAGCTTGTCTCTCCTTCCGAACCCAATGCATTCGAAAGTTCTAGACTCTCTTCCCATTCGATGCTTGCCAAACCCACGCTTGAACAGAAATATTCACTACTCTCCCCCAGACTTGAATAACAGTAATACTATATAAAAAGAATTTACATTGACATATTGAGACTTTTTTCGGTTTCTCCTTTTTTCTTTCTTTTTTTTCTTTCTTTTTTTCTTAAACTGAATAATAACTTAAAGCTTCTAATAGTATGTGTACACCCCCAATACTTTTCCAAAAAGTAAGTCCACTTTTTCAAAAGGGAGAGTAGTAAATCTTTCTCTTACTTGTTGAATCTGGCGAGCATGAATGGAAAAATCAAATCCTAGTGCATTGATCACGTTGAAGAGGTGCAATAAGCTCCAACGGTTCGGTTCTTTGTAACTTAGCATGGATGTCTTTGAAGTACCAATTGGCCTTTGGATTTTTCAATAGTCTTATCCTGGAGTTCGTGTCACAAGTGATGGTCACTTAGCTAAAAAAAATATACAAGCAATAGATTATAGTTTAAAACTGATTTTGACTCGATAAAACAACTCCATAAAAATATTTCTGTGGAATTATAACAAATAAACCAAGACAAATAAAAATACATCAGTATTTTCCTCCCCCAGACTTGAACAACACTGTCCCCAATGAGTAAAAATCTCGAGGAGAGAGAGGAAAGAAGCATTTATCAAAAGGCAAAAAATTAGAAAACGTACCTGATTTCCTGCGTCGAGTGTCGATCGACACCAAGGGGATCGAACAACAAAAATGGATGGTCGATCGACAAAAAAAATCACTGCCACAAAATCTGATTTATTTTGAAATAACCCGTTTTCTTTTATTTTATAGTATTAAAACTGTAAAAATAATTTATAATATAAAAAATCATGAAAATAATTTTTAAAATCGTAATAAATCAAATCCGACTTTATAAAATTAAAATAAAAATATTTGAAAATCCGAATAATTTTAAGAAATTCAAAAACACCAAACATAAATAGCATAAGTAGTAGAAAACTCACAAGTGGGTTGCCTCCCACCAAACACTTAATTTAGAGTCATTAGCCTGACTTTGTGCATGAGTTTAAGCGGATGGTGGAGCGTCTAACAAAATGGAGCCTCCACTAGGGATTTTGTGTTGAGCAAAGAACTATTTGATTCGTTGACCGTTCACCACAAACTCCTCACCTTTAGCATTTTCAAGCACCATAGCACCATACGGTCTAACGGATGTGACCTTGAAGGGACCGGACCAGCGAGAACGCAACTTCCCAAGGAACAAATTCAAACGAAAATTTTTAGAAGGACCTGGTCATTTGGTTTGAAGATACGGCGGAGAATCTTGCGATCATGTCTAGCTTTGGTGCGTTCATTCTAGATCTTCAAGTTCTCATAGGCGAGATGTCTGATTCGTCTAACTCATTCAGCTGTATCAATCTCCTTTCCACGGCTGGTTTGATGTTGAAGTTGAAGTGCTTGATTGCCCATTCAGCCTTGTGCTCGAGCTCCACCGGAAGATGACATGCTTTCCCATAAAGCAAATGAAACGGTGTAGTCCAAAGAGGTGTCTTGAAGGCTGTCTTATAAGCTCATAGTGCATCATTCAACCAAAGTGACCAATCCTTCTGTGTCTTCCCAACTGTCTTCTGCAAGATCTCCTTGATTTGACGATTCAAAACCTCAACTTGTCCACTAGTTTGAGGATGATAAGGAGCAACAACTTGATGTTGAACACCATATTGCTTGAGAAGCTTGGCAAAGACCTTGTTGTTGAAATGTGAACCACCATCACTAATGACTACTCTCGGTACTCCAAATCTAGGGAAGATGATAGTTTTGAACATCTTGAGTACTACCGAGGAATCATTCGTAGGACTAACTATAGCTTCCACCCACTTGGACACATAATCCACCGCAACTAAGATGCACTTATTCTTGTACGACGATGGAAATGGACCCATGAAGTCGATACCCTAACAATCAAACACCTCCACTTCAAGGATCAAATTATGTGGCATCTCATGTTTCTTGCTGATTTTCCCTTTCCTTTGACAAGCATCACACTTAGACACGAACGTGTGAGCATCATGAAACATTGTAGGCCACCAAAACCTGGCTTGAAGAACCTTAGAGGCCGTCTTAAAAGTCGCAAAGTGACCACCATAAGCTGAACCATGGCAATTGGAAAGCACATTTTTTATCTTAACATCAGGTAAGCAACGGCAAATAATGGCATCTTTGCAATGCCGGTACAAGTAAGGCTCGTCCAAAGAGTAGTGTCGTATGTCACGGAGAAATTTCTTCTTGTTATAACCTGAAAAATCTGCTCAAGGTTTCTCTGCGGCAAGATAGTTAGCAATCTCAGAAAATCAAGGAGCGGAGGAGGCACTTACAACATTTATATCGAGAAAAGGAGTGAATTGTGGGTCTTCCTCGTCGGGGTATCGATCGACACTCAGAGAGGTGTCGTCGACACTCTTTGAAAATACTCTGTTTCCGACTCTGTTTTCACAAGGTGTCGATCGGCACTGCTCCGATCCATACCAAGTCATGTTGAAAAATGACTGAAATCATATTCACGTGCTCCTCTGGTAAGTTGTCTTGTACGGGCACTTCCTCATCAATCCTTAGCCTGGATAGGTGGTCAGCAACGCCATTCTCAATCCCCTTTATGTCCTTCACTTGAATATTAAACTCTTGAAGTAAAAGGACCCATCAAAGCAAGCGTTGCTTGGAATCCTTCTTGTTCATGGGGTACTTGAGCGCGGAGTGGTCTGTTTGGACAATCTCCCACCAGATACCGTCTGAACTTCTCAAAAGCAAAGACCATGGCGAAGAGTTCCTTCTCAGTTGTGGTGTAGTTCTTCTGAGCATCATCCAACGTGCGGCTAGCATAGTTGATGGCCTGGTGTTTCTTGTCTTTCCTTTGGCCTAGCACAGCTCCAACAGCATAATCACTCGCGTCACACATCACTTCAAATGGCAAAGTCCAATCCGGTGGTTGAACAATGGGAGCACTCACCAATGCCTTCTTAATTTGTTCAAACGAAGATAAACAATCAACATCAAAAGCAACTTTGACATCCTTACAGAGAAGGGTGGTGAGTGGGCGGGTTATTTTTGAGAAGTCCTTGATGAATCTCCTGTAGAAGCCGACATGTCCAAGGAAGCTTCGCACTTCCTTCACGTTCGTAGGAGGCTCGAGGCTTATAACTTTAATCTTTGCTTTGTTCACCTCTATACCATCTTTGGAGACCTTGTGACCGAGAATTATTCCATCATTCACCATAAAGTGACACTTTTCCCATTTTAGTACCAACTTCTTCTCTTCACATCGTTGTAAGACCTTGCAAATATTGGCCAAACGGTCATCAAATGAAGAGCCATAGACTGAAAAATCATCCATGAAGACCTCCATAATGTCTTCAATCATGTCCGTGAAGATCGCCATCATACACATTTGAAAAGTCGCAAGAGCATTGCATAATCCAAATGGCATTCTACGATATGCAAAAGTGCCATAAGGACATGTGAAAGTGGTCTTCTCTTGGTCCTCGGGATGGATTGGAATTTGGAAAAACCCGCTGTGACCATCCAAGAAATAGTAGTAATTATGGTTCACCAATCTCTCTAGCATTTGATCGATGAAGGGGAATGGGAAGTGATCCTTTCTTGTTGCAGCATTAAGCTTCTGTAGTCTATGCACATTCGATGTCCAATAATTTTCCTCTGAGGTATGAGCTCGTCCTTATCGTTCTCCACAACAGTGATTCCTCCTTTCTTAGGCACAGCATGAACCGGACTGGCCCACGGACTGTCTGAAATTGCATAGATGATNCTTTCTTAGGCACAACATGAACCGGACTGACCCACGGACTGTCTGAAATTGCATAGATGATTCCTGCCTCAAGCAACTTCATGATCTCCTTTTTGACTACTTCTTTCAGATTGGGATTCAACCTCCTTTGATGCACAACTGATGACTTGTTCTCATCCTCAAGATGAATCCTATGAGTGCATAAATCTGGAGATATCCCTGCAATATCATCAAGAGAATAGCCAAGAGCTTTGCGAAACTTGCGCAGCTTGTTAAGGAAGAGTGTAGACTCCGCATTCTTCAAGGTAGAACTAATAATAACTGAAAAAGCATTATTAGGACCGAGATATGCATACCTTAGGCCCTTGGGCAGAGGTTTGAGGTCTACCTTTGGTTCTCTAGACTCATCCCACTCATCTGAAGTTGCAATTTTTGTCGGTGTTTGGGACAGCACTTCCTTGGACACCATATTGCACATTTGGTCATTGGATTTGAGCATTCTTGAGAACCCAAGTGTTACATCATCCAAATGGTAGTTTGTGGCACATCTTAGAGAATCTTCAAGCTCATCTTCAAGCTCCATTCTCTATAGAGTTTCCTCTGCCAAATCGAAAAGACTCTCCACATAGAATGTTTGGCCATCAACCTTTAGACGCTTAATAAGCTTGTCCATGTAGAAACGCATCTTGAATTCTCCAATGTTGAGGTCTATGACGTTATTCTTGCAATCAATCAAGGCTCCAGTAGTGGCTAAGAACGGTCATTTAAGAATGAGAGGGTCTTTTGGCTCTTGATCATACTTGAGGACTATGAAATCGGTGGGGATGTAGAACTTTCCCACTCGGACTGGTACATCCTCAAGGATTCCTTCGGGATAACGAATCGAGCGGTCGACAAGCACCAATGACACCTTTATCTCCTTGAAGTCTCGCATCCCCATCCGTTTAAAATTGAAAGAGGCATCAAGTTTACACCAGAGCCAAGATCACATAGAGAGTTTTTAAAATGATAATCCAAAATTGACAAATCAAGCACAAAACTCCCTGGATCATCAAGCTTGGTTGGCATTTGATTGGTGAGGATCGATGTGGCTCCCCTAGCTACTGCATAGACGCCTTGTTCAAGGCTACAATTGCTCATGTCAAACAATGGAATCTCAAGTTTCACTCTTGAAAGGATGAGGCGACACATCTCATCTTCTCTCTCTCTCCTGGACTTCTTAGGAGCAATGGGGTAAGGCATCTTAGGCTGGTTTGCAGGTGCAAGAGGTGTAGAAGACCGAACGAGGTGGTTTGATGAAGAAGAATCCGTTTTTGGTTGTTTCATGGAAGGGTGTCGATCGACACTCTTAGTGGTGTCGATCGACATTCTCTTGCCTCGAGACGTGGTTGGAGTTGATGCCTGACTGTTTTGTCGAGCGGTGCTCGACACAGGTCCGTTCTCATCGTCAATCCTTGGGGGTGTCGATCGACCCGAGTCTGTGCATGTCTCGGATTTTCTTCACTTTCAAGCTCCTCTTCCATATCCTCAAAGTGGATCATCTCCTCATCATCTTGGACGTTCACAGGGGTATCAACTAGCTGTCTCTCAGTCCTTAGAGTCACAACACTATATTTTTGCTTGGGATTTGTGCTTGTCTTCCCTGGTAAAAATCCTTTTTGTCTCCTCATTGACTCGGCCGTCTGAGCTACTTGTAAATCTGTTTACTTCTCATGTGCAGCCAGCTGTTCATATTTCTCATTGAGATTGGTGTAGAGATCGTCAAGCTTCTCATTGAATCCCACTAGCATCTTTTGTTGTCCTTCAAGAATTTGCTCGAGCATGGACTTTGTATCATCTTCTTGAGCCTTAGGAGAATGATATGATGTGTTTCCATAATTCCTTCCTTCAACAAGCTCTTTCATTTGGTCGATCTCCACACTTTTCACTCACTTCGAACTATCGTACTCCTTATTCATGTCCATATAGCTCTCAGCAAGGTTATCAATGAGCTCCTTAGCTCTATCCACACTTTGTGTCCTAAAGTTCCCCTTACTCGCAGCATTCAAGGCAGCCTTGCAATCCCATCCAACACCATCATAGAAGATGCTAAGCAATTGGCTTTCGATGAAGCCATGGTGTGCACAATCTCTACGATAGGACTTGAATCTTTCCCATGCTTCACAAAAAGGCTTGCCATTAAGATGTTCGAATTTTGCAAGCCGTGCTTTTAGAATGGCTGCCTTTTGCTTGGTGCAGTAGTGATCCAGGAATGCAGCTTGAATCCGTTCCCAGCCATTGAGAGACTTCGGTGGAAGAGAATTCAGCCATCGAAGCCCTTTTTCTGTCAAAGAAAACTCGAAGAGTTTGCAATGATTGTAGTCAAATGGCACTCCATCAGCTTGTGAAGTTTCACAAATCTTCTCATATATGTCGATGTGATCCATGGGGTTCTCATGCTCATGTCCATGGAATGGTCTTTGCTCCACAAGTAAGATTAGTTGAGGCTTGATCTCTTAGTTGATCCTAGTAAGACGAGGGACCACAATTGGAGATCTGTCCTGGTAGAAAGTGTGAGGCCTATTAGTGCCTCCGATCGTGACTACTTGCTGATTTCTATTAGCATGCAACAGCCTCATCTCTTCTTTCATTTGAGCATTGTCTGCAGCAATATTTTTGAACTCTTCTAGCATAGCGGTTGCATCAAATTCTCCTACCATTGTAGCTGTTTTTGACTTAGCTAAACGGTTGTTCTTCTTGACTTTCTCTAGCTCGGTATGGTCTAAAAGCTCCTGAGAATTCTCATTCCTCAAATGCATAGACCTGAAACACCAAAGAGAAAAATAAAAAAGATACTAGTTAGTAATAGATAAAAAGAAAATAAAACCAAATAAAAATGCAAATAAAATAGAATTCGAATAAAAACTAGTATGCAAGTTTAATTGCTCCCCGGCAACGGCGCCAAAAACTTGATACACAAAGTTTTACCTTATGTAATCCTAACTGCAAGTGCACAACAACTAATCAGTTATAGTACTTAAGGATCAAATCCACAAAGACCGAAATAAATATGCAAACTAATTTAATAAATTCTAAATTATTTCAAGACAATTGGTTTTAATGTATTCTACTGTAGGCAAACACTAGGTGAAGTTTAGAAGGCTTTAGCAATTTAAACAAACACTAGGTTTTGGAAACTTAAACTAAGAATTAATTCTTATCAATGCTACGGACAGTGTCGATTGACACTGATGTGGTGTCGATCGACACCCCACGTACAAAAACTATGTAACCTTTAACTCTCGAACATGAACAAACTATCTAGCAAATCCAACTCTCGCTGAGACTTACTAACTTAATTTAAACCCTAGAACAGCCAACTCTCGCTGAGAGATCCTATGAATTGAAATTAGCATTATCAAACCTATTCAATGTGTTCATTAGCAAATCTACACCAAATCTCTCCGAGAGAAGATAGCTAGCTCTCCTAAATCTGTTACACCAATTTATTAGCACTCTCATGCATAATAAATTCCATATAATCTAAACTCTAGATGGCCAACCTAAATCATAGCATTAAGAACAACCTAAGAGAAGAGGTAAATCTTTGGTACATAATTTAAGCTATGGTAAACAGAAAATCATCAAGTTTGAGAACCCTAAACCTAACTAACAAACTAATCAGACATAACTAAGCAATTCATCCTGCAAATCAATAGAACAATAATCTGAATAATAATTTGAATAATACTCAAATAGAAAATAAAAAAGGGTTTAGAGAAATCTTCTCCCTTACAAAACTCTAAGAGAATATGAATATTGTATGAGCCTAAACAATGGTTGTTGAAAAGTATTTATAAGGTTCATGATGAATTTTAGGTTTAAGGAATTAGCTTAAAAATAAGGGAAAAATCTTGGTCTTGAATTTATGGAAAGTGGCTGAATATCCGTAAGGTGTCTGAATATCCGTAAGGTGTCGATCGACACCAGGGTGGGGTCGATCGAGGTGTCGATCGACACTCCCTCCTGAATTTTCCTCTTTTTTTTTTTTCTTTTCGCCTCTCCAAGCTTATCTCATTTTTGCTCCATAAATCTTCTAGATCCTTCCAAAACTCCAAACTCGTTCATGCACCTAAAATGACTCTTTTGGACTCTAATAATAGTAATATAGACTCTAAAATAAATATAAGTATAGGTTTATTGTAATAAAAACCGGTAAAATATGAGATATATCAACTCCTCCAGACTTAACCTTTGTTTTCCCTCAAGCAAAACATAAACCAAACTGTGAAAGAGGTTTGAAAATATAAAACTCACCTTGCTTGGAGGATTGGAATGATCTTGGCCAACTTAGTAATCCACACACTTGCTTGACTAATCCAAAATTTGATCGCCTTGTACTTCTCCAAATACTTCCTTAGCATCCAAATAAACCACAGCCTTGTTACGAAGCCGATGCCATTTTCATAGTTTTTCTCTCCTTCCGATCCCAATGCATTCGAAAGTTCTAGGCTTTCTTCCCATTCGATGCTTGCCAAACCAACGCATGAACAGAAATATTCACTACTCTCCCCCACACTTGAGTAACACTAGTACTTATATAAAAAGAATTTTCATTGACATATTGAGACTTGTTTTCTGTTTCTCCTTTTTTTCTTTCTTTTTCTCATTTTTTTTAACTGAATAATAACTTAAAGGCTCTAATAGTATGGGTACACCCCCAATACTTTTCCAAAAAGTAAGTCCAGGTTTTCAAAAGTGAGAGTAATGAATGCTTTCTCTTACTTGTTGAATCTGGCAAGCATGAATGGAAGAATCAAATCCTAGTGCATTGATCACGTTGAAAATGTGCAATAAGCTCCAACCGTTCGGTTCTTTGTAACTTAGCATGGATGTCTTTGAAGTACCAGTTGGCCTTCGGATTTTTCAATAGTCTTATATTGGAGTTCATATCACAAGTGATGGTCACTTAGCTGAAAAAGACACAAGCCAATAAACCAAGCAATAGATCATAGTTTAAAACTGATTTTGACTCGATAAAACGACTCGATAAAAATATTTTTGTGGAATTATAACAAATAAACCAAGACAAAGAAAACTACATCAGTATTTTAGGTTTAAGGAATTCGCATAAAAAGATTAGGGAAAATATTGGTCTTGAATTTTATGGAAAGTGGTTGAATATCTGTAAGGTGTCGATCGACACCAGGGTGGTGTCGATCCACACTCCCTCCTGAATTTTCCATTTTTCTTCGTTTCCTTTTCGCCTCTGCAAGCTTATCCCATTTTTGCTCCATAAATCTTCTATATCCTTTCAAAACTCGTCCATGCACCTAAAATGACTCTTTTGGACTCTAATAATAGTAATATAGACTCTAAAATAAATATAAGTATAGGTTTACTGTAATAAAAACCTGTAAAATATGAGATATATCATCTACGTTCCCTATTATTCTTGTTATGGATTTCTTTTTTTTCTTTTTAGCAACCACGCATTAATATATTAAAATCCAGAAAAACTGGTCGCCCACACAGGTAGAAAGTTGTTTACATAATCGAATTCTAAAGATCTTGTGTGTGCCGATCGAGCCAGACAGTCCGTCTTTGTGTTTGTCGTCCGTCGAAAGTAGGTTAATGAGAATGAAGTAAATTGCCCTTTTTCCTTTTATGGTTAAATCAAGGATTTTTTATAACGGTTCTTAATGTATAAATCGGAATATCAGATTAACTGATTTCAGGATGCGTGATAACGTTTTTAAATGTATAAATCGGAATATCGGATTAATTGATTTTACTATGTATGATTTTTCAGTTATGTTTCTAAAGGGTTCAATATAAAAATTCTTTTCAAGTCATAAGAGGAATATTAATTAAAAAATAATTTATTTATCTTTTTTAATTAAATATTAATATGATTTCTACCCTTGTAGAATTGTTATCATGGATGACTTTTAAAAATTATTTTTGTAATTAAATGTACTGAAACTAAAGATGTAATTAATATTTAAAGTATATATTAAATTACTTATTTTATCAAAATTAAATATTAAAATGATGTGGCACACATGTGGCTGATGAGGTGTCTTCACCAAAAAAGAGAAAAAACTTACTTTGTGTATATAGATATCTTTCCAAATATTTTTTTTTAATCATATGGATCAGTATTATTGAAAGTAAGCAATTGAAAAATAAAGAAACAATAAATCAAAATTATAAAAGCTCTAATATCACATGCCTAAATAAAGTTATCTAGATACTATTGAGCCAACCATAAAGGTCTTTCTGATCTTGAAACCATGAAAATTCATCTTAAACAGAGAGTCTATAATCTTCGGACTCTTGAATATTCGAATTTTTAATAGTTACAATATCTATATGTATAATAGTTACAGTTGAAGAGGATTATAAGAGATAACATTAATTATATTGTTTAATATATTCATTATACGCAATTATATGAATTTTGCTAACATAAACATTGTACCTTGGTTTGAATAACCGAACATATATAATATAATGTAATGAATAATAGCTATTGAAAAATGATTAAAACCATAAAAATTACTTTTCCGTACAACGCACGGATTTTCCCTAGTATATATATTTAGCACCTAATATTTATAATTATTAATTTATGTTATTATTGGGACCATATTTTGCAGGGTTTTAAAACAAAGTTATTATCTTATCGAAATTAGTCATTTTTTGCACCGGCACAACTTGAGACCACGAGAATTTATTAATTTATAGTGATTATTAATTTATTAAGTATTAATTTATGCAGGTTCTATTGTGCCATTAAACAGCGTCACGATCACAATGTAAGTGATTTTGATGTGTTTAATTCAGTCAGGAATGAAACAAACAATAAAATTGCAAATGTATATGGGTCCCAAAGTATATAGTATACTAGAGGAAGTTAGCGTACTGCACGAAAATTGTTTGTTTGATAATTAAAAAAAATTAAAATATCATTTCTATTTAATTATTATGTATAAAATATTTATATATTGGATTAAAATTGGTATTTTTATATAGTTACTAAACTATTATTTTTCTTTATTAAATTATCAAGAAAATTTTCATAGTAATGGATTTTTGTGAATAATATTCAACAACTTTAATATCTTAATGTATTGTTTTGATTTACTTCTTCCATTTAAGAAAATAGTTTTAAATTTTTTTTATGAAACTATATATCTGAGTAATTTGAGCAAGTCTAAATGGAACTTTACTATGTTATACAAAAATTCGTGTTTTATCAAATTAAGCAAGTATATTATAGTCATTTATACTTCAACTTTTATTCATTTGATTACTCTTTTTTCTTATTATATGTTAATGTTATTTAACTTCACAATATCTTCTTAAACATTATTTTGAATTCCAACAACATGAAATGGAGAATTTAATTGATGAATTAGTTGTTTTGCAATAAATTAAGAAANNACAAATGAATAAGATTTAATTGACAAATTAAATATTGATATTAATATAGAGGGACACATAGCAGTCTGTCAGAACTTGTTGAAAAATGTAACCTTCTATATTATTTAAGATAATGGGAATTTTTACGGTAATGATGTTATTGCCTAGTCTAGACTCTAGAGGACGTTGGTTCGAGTAGCTCTTAGGAAGGGACCATGTAACATGTTGTAGTAACTAGTTTACGGGTCTGAATCTAGAACCTTTATTCAAAAAAAAAAANAAAAAAAAAAAGTAAAATGGTGCTAATGCATCGGTAGATCTACGGAGATTTCCAAAATTACAAGACTCGAATTCGACTAACTAATGTGATTAAACCCCATAAAAGATAATCAGACTACACTCATTTATGTTCTGCATAGAAATAACGACAAGATTACATAAGATTATTATATGAACGGTCAATACTCCAAATCATTTTTTGTTCCTTAGCTTTAGCTCTAATCAAATATTATGATCGTGCACACTTTACTACATATGGAATTTATCTCTAAATATTATATGTCCATCCGCTTGTAAGAAAAAAATATTGTTGAAAACTATACCCCATTAAAAAAAACTGTGCCTCTCGGAGTAGCGCAT
>OVAP01001467.1:0-23838 GCA_900406295.1 Aurinia saxatilis | reverse complement strand
CTTAGTTAGCATTAGTTTACAGTAGAAAACCCAAAACCAAATTTCTTGCATCTAATTAGGATTTATTTAGACTAGTTTGCATTTTATTCTCGGTCTCTGTGGATTCGATCCCTACGTACTACGACTGCGTGTCTGTACACTTGCAGTCAGAAATACCAGGGTAAAACTTTGTGTATCACTTAGTTAAACCTAAAACGGACTACAAATATTTCTTGTTGGAGTTACGAACCACATTCAGGACTTCCTATCCACTTTACCACTCTCTTATCATGAATGGCCAACTCATTTTTAGTTGGTACCACACCCATAAACCTAAGCTCTTTTCAAACCACATGCAATCTCTTTTTATTTCTTGTCTTATATGCAGTATGTGTAAAACGGCCGGAGAGATGAGACCAACACAACTTTCCAATCACTCTTGAAGACTGGTGTAAAAGCATGATACGATCTTAATACACGCATGGAAGTTCAAAAAAGAAGGTTTCAAGACTAATTTTCATTGTAAAATATCATCAAAATTAAGGTAAAACGCGTGTCTTGCTGTATATGGTGAAATATTTTGGATCCAAAAAAATAAAAAATAAAAATAAAAAAAGCAAAAAATCCAAGCTTTATGATCCATACTTGTTTAGCAAAAAAGGGCACGGAAATCAGTGAACAAATGTAGAAAGAGGTGGAAAACATTCGAAGGAGTCCGGAGATGCTCGAAAAAGACTTTAGATTCCCTTTAAAGAATCTAAGTCTGGGGGAGGAACGAGCCAAGCTAGGAAGAGAATGATTAGGGAGCTGTGCCATCAAGCGGTCCGATCCTCTTGCTGTTTTGCAAACATATCGCATTTCTCTTGAGTATGGTAACCCTTAAACACATGAGCCCCACCTCTAAATATTAGCCTCCTTACGTTACAAACTTAGCCTGTTTTACCTAGCTGATATTCTCTGGTAAGAAAGCACACACAATAATTTAATGAATGTAGAGACTCAGATTTTGGTGAAGTTATAGTATTTGCAGGTTGAGATTTTGGTGGATTGGGAGAGTTGTGGCGGGAGTATGAGATGAGAGCTTTTGTCAGGATTGTCGAGATGACCGTTACGAAGTTGCCGCCTCTAAGTTGTGGTATAAGTAAGTGAGTTCCTAACTTTTCAAACTTATTTTACTTTCTTGGTATATTGTTTGTTCGAGGACGAACAAAGCTACATCCAGGGGGATTTAATAGGGGTGATATTTTACCGCTTTTTTAAATAAGGCTTTCTAAGTTATAAATGGGCATTTTCCACCAAGTGAATCAATTCAACATTAGAAGTCCAGGCCTAGATGAAAAAGATTCTTTATTTTTATTGAAGTGAGGAGTTAAGACAAGCAAGCAACGTGAGTCAGCTATCACATGGGCTTGGAATCAAGCCGTTCACCCTCAGGAATAAGAAGTTAAGCCCCAATCATTGAAGATGTATCAAGAAGCCCACTGGAGATGAAGGCCCAATCGATCGATCAATGCGGCCTACCGATCGACAAGGCCCAATAATCACAAGAAGTTTCAAGAACAATATCAGATAAGAACCTTTGCATTTGAGGAGATATCATGAGATGTTGCAGATAATCACAGAAGATACAAAAGACTCATAAAAAGCGTTTCAGGATATAATCGATCGACTGGAGAGTGATAAACACAAATATTTGGATCTCTATCCACATCTTCTTCCTGATTAATCTCAACTTCCTCGACGACCCTCTGCCCTATAAATACAGAAGCCTCAGCCTGAGAGAAACAACACGAAATTCACAAAGCTTCCAAGCATCCATGCTAAATAGTTTTCAGTTTTCTTTTTACTTGTTTCTTCTTTCTTTTATTCTACTTTGGTTGTTGCTGTTAACGGAGAAGTTTGTAAACTATATACTCCAAAGAATCCCTTTCTGAACCCTTTACTCGATTTATATGATTGCAATTACCTTTGTTATCATGTTTGTCATCAATATGCTAAAGTAGTCTCAGAGTTAGGAATAGGGTTTTGCTAGTAGAAATCATGGTTAAGTAGATAGGTAATAGGGATGTGTAATGACTAGTTAAGGGCTTACTTTCATATCAGAGCTTATATATATCATAGGATAAACCTAATACACCACTTTGAGTAAGAGATCCAAAACTTGATACTGAAAGCTTTACTATTTAATAGTTTAGTAGAATTTGATTTCTTGAACTTAATTAGTAGATTGGTTGATTGATCCGACCAAAGCTTCTCTTTTTGAAGATATAGATTAGAGTAAACTAGGATGTCAATCGAACTAGACGGGTTAAGCATGACCATAAGGATAGTCGGGTAATAGTGATTTCAACTATATAGCCTTAACTAGAATATTTACACGTGTCACTATCCTAAATAATTCAAAACGTGATTCTCTGATGCATTACCTGATTTCCTAATGTTTTATTGTTGATTAATCTCACGTTATATTTTATTTTAGCATTTGCAGGCATCGATCGATCGAACGCAATCTCTACAATCGACTGAAAGACGTATCCATCGTTCAATCAGTTCACTCTGCATTAGGTGGATTCAAACCATAAACATCTCACTCTGCATTAGATCGACTGAAAGACGTATCCATCGATTCAAACCATAAACATCTCATATTGTTTCTTACCTCGAGTCAACTTGGACATGCTACTGCATACACTCTGCATTAGGTGGAATCGATCCTAAAGTACTACTGCGAGACATGTGCTTCCTCTCATGGAGTCCTCTATGGTTCTGTGTCAACCAATATTCGTGATGTTCTACCACATCCTCGAGGTTTTTTATCTTGGTGGTCAGGGACTCGATCTTGTGAATCATTTCACTGGTGAAAAAATCCGGTCTTGCTTCAAGTCTTTCCTCGAAATCATTGTGCAGTGAGAAACTGCTCAAGCATTTCTTTAATCGTTGTGTTTGAAGTCTCAGGCTGAGCTGGGCGAAGTGGTGCGAACCTTTGATTGTCGCCTCTATGAGACTGATAGGACTCGATGATTCGAGTTGCGGGTGCTGGCATTGAGAAGCCATCATGAGCTCCATTGTTTCGTTGAGCCATGAGTAGGTACCTGAAACAAGTGAAGTAAAAATGTAAAAATGCAAAAACAGAAAGATAAAATTACTGAAATTGAAAAAAGAGAAAAACTTAGTCTGAAGTTTGCTCGTTATGCTAGCGGTCAACTGTTTCTCCCCGGAAACAGTGCAAGCGCACAGGTCTCGCAGAAATACTTTAGGGCTGAATCCACATGGAGCAGAGTGTACGCAGTAGCACGTCCGAGTTCACTTGAGCTAAGCAGCAAATAAGAGATTTTGGTTTGGTATAGATCGATCGTATTAACGAATCGATCGATTGATGCGCCTTTCGGTCGAACACAGTAAGTTTATTCGAACAATTGACGCCTGCAAATGCTGAAACAGAATATAAAGTGAATGTAAACAATTAATAAAAAACGTTAGGAAGTCAGGAAATGCATCAAGGACTCATAGTTTGAATTTTTACAGGGTAGTAACGATGTAAATATTCTAGTAATGCTATATAGTTGAAATGACTAAATTTTGATTATCCTTATGGTCAGGCTTAACCGGTCTAGTTCAATTGACATCCTAGTTAACTTTTTCTCAATGGAAAGCGTGTCTTTGGCCCGATCAATCAAAAATACTATCATTAAGTATAAGAAATCAATATTCTACTTTAACAATAAATATTAAAGGTTTTAATATCAAGATTTGGATCTCTTACTTTAAGTGGTGTATAGTAACAGTTTTATCCTATGATATAGATTAAATCTGATAAGAAAGTAAACTTTAACTAGTCATTACACATCCCTATTGCCTATCTACCTAACCATGAATTCCCCTAGCAAAACTTTATTCCTAACCACGAGAATACTCAAGCATGCTTATGATAAACATAATGACAATGGAAATTGCAATCATATAAATCATTAAGAGGGTTCACAAAGGATTCTCTGAAGTTGCAGAGACAGAGATTATAAACTTCTCCCTTGACAGCAATACCAAAGTAGAATAAAAAGAGAACAAAAGAAAGAGAACTGAAACCTATTTAGCATGAATGCTAGTGAGCTTTCGAAATTCGTGTTGTTCTTTTGCTTTGGTGCTCTTGTATTTATAGTGGAGAGGTCGTGCAGGAAGTTGAGTAGAATCATGAAGTAAATACTGATAAGGATCCAAAAGTTTGAACTTATCACTTCACGATCGATCGAATAACCATAGTTTATTCGATCGATGTTGTCTCCAAAACACGCTTTAGTATCTTCTGAATCTTTCTGAAAATTTTCAACGAATCATGATAACTCCTAAATGGCAACGGTCTTTATTTGATATCGTTCTGGAAGCTTCTAGAGAATATTTTTGGGCCTAGTCGATCGAACTCCATGGGTTGCATCGATCGAATGGGTTTCCTCACCAATGGGCTTCTTGACATGTCTTTAATGATTTGGGCTTAACTCCTTGCTCCTGAGGTTAAATGACTTGATTCCAAGCCCATGTGACAGCTGACCGGCGTGGCTTGCTTGTCTTAACTCCTCACTACAATCTAAATTAAACATCTCCTTCATCCGGGCCTGAATTTCTTATGTTAAATTGCTGAACTTGGTAGAAAATGCCATTTATGATCTAAAAAGTCTTATTTTCACAAAAACGCTTTGAAACAGAAAAAATGTGAAATTAAATATTTTAAGTCTCAAATCAAATGGTTTCTTACAAAAAAAACAACGAAAATCTATACTAAAATGCCGTAAAATATCAACTCTATCATCTTCAAATTAAGATGGGATTCAATACATTGACATGTATATTTTGTCCCCTCTATACACATGTTGTATCACCAATGGACGGTTATTTTTGCGCATGTGGACACTCCCAGGAGCATCAACAACTCGTTCTATATATATAAGGGATTCTCCCCGTTAATTTCAGATGGAGATAGAGTAACAAAATTACTCTAATTTTTTTTTTTTCATTCTTCTCTTTCCCTTTTTATCTTACCCACATTCACCAATTGGACCCATCAGTTGCATCAAACAGCACCGAAATTAAGATGAACAAATAGTTCTGATTTCAGTGTATTTAGAATCGAAAACACATATATCAAAGGTAAACAATAAACTAGGTTGACGACTTTTAGAACCATGTAATAGCATAGACAATAGGAGTCTCTCATAAAATCTTTCCGAAAACTATAAACAAATAGATAATGTTAAATAATTAAGAGAGACTCTCAAAATGAAGATAGAGAATGTTGAGAGTTTCTCAACTTCATTTTGAGAGACTCGTCATATTTTAATATTATTTGGTTATGCATAAACTGATATTTTATGTTGAGAGATTCATACGAGAGATGGTATAAATATTTGATTACAATGAACTCTATAGAGACGCTAGTTATTAGCATGTTTTAAATAATAATACAATTGGTTCAAGTGTGAAGATTACCATTCTCAACGAGTATCTAAAATAGTGACTGATGTGTTGTCAAAAGATGTAGATTGATATGCATCAAACGGTGTCTGTCTCAGGTTTACTCTGAACCAAAAACCTTGGTTTTCTGGGTACTGGTAAAGTAACAGTGTTACTAGTGAGCATCACAGAAATATCTGATAAGGTCGGACGCTCTACAGGATCTTCTTGAACACATAAAAGACCAATATGGATGCATCGAATCATTTCACTCTTCAGGATGTTATCTATAATAATTGGATCCACAAAGTCTAAAGCCTTGCCATTCTTCCAAAGCCTATAAGCCTAGAATATCAACAAGTCATTCAGCTCTTGAAACAATTACGTATTGTAAGAGAGGTATATAAAATACTTGATCGTTTTAGACTTACATATGTCACCAAGTCATGTGCGCCATCTGTCTCGTCAAAGCTGCTATTCTTCCTACCGCTTATAATTTCAAGAACTAATACTCCAAAGCTGTAGACATCAGACTTCACTGAGAACTGCCCACGCATTGCATATTCTGGAGACATGTATCCGCTGAAGTCAACAAGAAAACATTAGTTTGTTGCCAGATAATTAATGTTCAACAAACCTCAACGTATGAGAGAAGATAAGTGGAAGACTTACTAGGTACCAACTATTCTGCTTGTGTTCTCATGGGTTTGAGCCATTCCAAAGATTCTTGCCATTCCAAAGTCAGCAATTTTTGGATTCATATCCGCATCTAAGAGAATGTTACTCGCTTTGAGGTCACGGTGTATGACCGTGAACCGTGAATCTTGATGAAGATATAAAATCCCCCGAGCAATCCCTCCAATGATCATGTATCTTCGAGTCCAATCCAGCTGACCTTGCTTCGCATGGTCTACACACATCCTTAAATTATATATGTTTGCTATTCCAACTTACGAGAATGGCTAAAGAATCACTGAAGCAAAGCAACAAGTGAAACTGACCAAAGAGGATGTAATCAAGGCTTTTGTTGGGCACATACTCGTAGACCAGAATCCTTTCTTCTCCTTGTAAGGAAAATCCAATAAGCCTAACAAGATTTTTGTGTAGAAGCTTTGCAACAACAACAACCTCGTTCTTGAACTCTGTTTCACCTTGTTCTGAAGTTCTTGACAATCGTTTCACCGCAACCTCACTTCCATTCGGAAATGTCCCCTATTTGTTTTCACCATCATCATCTTATTCTCCAAGTGCCTTGACATAAGAAATTTAATTGGAAAGTACACAAATTCAAGGAACTAACTGTAATAGTACCTTGTAAACCTCGCCGAATCCCCCTCCACCAATCCTATTATTCTCTGAATAATCATTTGTTGCCGCTAGAATTGTTCTATAATCTAGCTGTAGCGACTCTATGGTTGTTATATCATCTCCTAGTCCACAATAAATGACCAAGTTATCAGTATTGACATGAATCTAACCCAATGAAGATTGTTAATTAAGATCTCTACCATCAGACGCAGTTGGTGAGTCATAAGTCTTTTTAGCCCTCTTTGCAAGGAAACAATAACCAGCTATGACAAGAAGAACTACCACAATAATAGGCACAACAATTTTTACAACTAACACACTTAAATTCCCACTTCTCCCTGCGTTTCAAACATTATTTGGAGAAATCAGTTGAAAGGACATATATTCAAAACAGCATAATAATACAGAGATCTGATCACCAGATCGCGGAGGAGCTGCCAGTGGAGGAGTAAAAACCGGCGGTGGAAGTGATGTAATGGCGGATTCGTTGAAAAACGGGTAGGGCTCGAACCTTGAACTACAGCTCGGCATAACAATCCTTGCCCCAATGTTGTCAGTATCTAATTGACTGATACTTATTTCCAGACAACTAAAGCAGTCTTGTCTCGTCAGATCAGGAGTGCACTGAACCAGTCCATACAAAATCTGGAGCTCAGTAAAATTGGCTCTTCTCGCATCGAATTTTCTGGGACTGTTCGCTGCTTGGGTGGCTGCTTGATACATCGTAGACAAGGCCAAATCTCTGAACCGGTCTACTTGGTTAGATGTAACACTTTGAGTGTTCCATAACCTCACTCCTACTTCAATGCTTAGGGTCGAGAGAATATTCCGGTAAGAGTATCTGAGCATACACTGATCGTAATAGAACTCGGTTTCTTTCTGATTCGGACACCGAGTTAAGGTTTCGTTGACAGCTAATACAACGCAGCTACGGCAAACTTCTGGCGAGAGGTCTCCGCGGCAAAGGAAAAGTCCGATGACCCTATCCGGAGCTTGCCCGGCTGTGGCGTTTTGGAATCCGGTGGAGTAAGAGGCGTTACGGGAAGAGAGAGAAGACAACACGTTTCTGAGATTGGTGAAGTAAGTGCTGTTCCGCGAATAAGTTGTTGTATTTGGACAAACATAATTTAAGAAAGTAGGATTTGCAATTTGAGCTGACGCTCTGAAGAGGAAGGAGAAAAGGAAACAGAACATGAAAGAAGCGTAAGAAGACATGCTTAGCATTCCTTGATTTGTGTTTCATGCATATCATGAAGCTCCCATGTATTTATATTGTTTGCTCTTAACGTGAATATTGTAGGTCATCGATTAACGTGAAACAGGGTTTGAGTCAATCATGTTCGGAAAAGTAATGGAATGTTCTAGTTGAATATATCACCGTACTATAAACACTTAAAACTCAGACGTGCTACATAAGTTTTTTTTTTTGTCTCGTTGTACTAACGGTCATAAAACGTTGAAATTAAATTCATTCGGCATGTTTCAGACTAATTTATAGTTTTTTTTACTAAATTAGTAAATAGTAGTCTTTTTTGCATTTTAGAATTTTTTTGCTTGTAAATTTATTTTTCTTACTACTTTTTCTACTTTTTACTGCTAACTTATAGTCGCATCATATATTACTATCAACTTCTTACATATGCATCTATATTTCAATTATTTCATCAAACGAAACGTTAGGGTTTGAAAAATTAAATGGAGAATCTTGACGAACCAACCAAAATATGATAAAACCAATAGAAAAAGTTACGATGACTTTATATAATTTTATCCGTCAGTCACAAATTCCAAATATCGGTTTTGATCGATAAGATAACTTTGATATCAATAGTGAAGAGAATGTAGGAACATGTTAATACTAATTAAGTAACGCATGATGACGTGAATATGAAAAATGTACGTCGTATCTCATTTGTGCCAAATATGATTTTGTAAAATTTCTTAAATAAACTGATTTAAATTTATTTTTTATATATATATATATATATATATATATGAAATTTCTTTAAATTTGGTAATCTAATTATTATTTATTTCATTGTTCAGTTATTCAGTCAAAATTTACCATTCGTGGTTTTTTGTTATTTAGTTATTCATAATTCCGTGTTCAGTTTATAAGTTTTCTCGTTCCAGTGATTCCGTTGTGTCATGATTCAGCTATTCCGCTATTCAGCCCGTTGACCAAAACAAAAACAAAAAAACTCACAAGCCTTTCTTGAAAAAAAACTCAAAAAACAATATTATTAATTTTGAGAAATTCCTGAAAATACCACACTTTGAAGTGTAAGTTCCAAAAGTTCAACTATAATTTTTATTTTCAAAAATAACACTAAAAGTTTATGAATTCCAAAAATACCACAAAAACTAAAAATGTTTTTTTAATGGTTTAAAATTTATTTGTTTTTGTTTGGGGTATCTATTTTAGATTTTGGGGTTAGTTTTGAAATGTTAGCGTTTAATTTTGAGGGTTTACAGGTTTAATTTTGATTGTTTAAAATTTAATTTAAGTTCTATTGTGTTTTTAGAATATTAAAGTTTTAGTGTTATTTTCGGAAAATAAAAGTTTTAGTAGTATTTTGGGAACTATCACTTTAGATGGTGGTATTTTTGAAAATTGCTTATTATCATTTCTAAATTGTTAGCAACCCATTTTTGGTAGTTTTTTTTTTAATTCATCTGGTATCAATATAAAGTATGAAACACAGAGAAAATAGGGTCAAGCAAACTAAACAGACACTAACGATAAACATCAAAGATTTAAATAAAACCTATAAAAATACTTCAAGTCGATTCCTAACACCATGATAGGGTCATCACTAATGCTATCAAATCGCCAATCTTCCAAAATCACTATCCATGTAACATACGATTTCTTGAATATTGTATATTTGCTTTGTCAAGTCTCCTAGTTGCACTAGTATCCTTGGATACACAAAAACAAGGACCATAACTCTTTTTCCACCTAAGAATCAACGAACCCACAGAATTGGATCAATAAGACTCCAAAAATTACGATGAAGAAACCCCAAGCATAAGTTCTATCTCTAGAGTGACTAACGGGAAAAGAGAGATAAACCCCAATAAGGAAAACCAAGCCTCAACAAAGAAAACCACAACCCCATAACACCACACCAGAATAAGAGATGATAGACGAGAACACACACAAATAAAGAGGAGAGACGGACGTCGGAGCTAAGAAAGACACCGCACGCTGGCTGAAAAGGCTAAGAAAGAAAAAGGCCGTTCAAAACCCTAGGACTTTTTTCTGTTGTCGCTGACTCAAAAATCTCAAAAACCTTAAGAGGTTTTTTTTTTTTTGGTAGGTTTTAGTTTTAGACTGCAGTTTTTATAGGAAATAAGTGATACAAGGAAATGATAATTCCAATGCAATTAAGATTTACTTATATTATTAGTTTATCTTATCTTATCTTATATACAATTGAGATCGCAAAAATCTTAGGTGGCGAGCTCACAATGATTCTACGGTTTTTCCATAAAATTCATTAAAAAGGATTATAGGTCTTAATAATATTGAATATATGTCATGGAATTAAAACCCGTTTTAATTTTTCTACGACCCATCAAAATAAGGGAATAAACATTTAGGAGAAAAGTGCATTTATCTTTTATTTTTAGTTAAAATCAATATTTTTATTAAAATAGCTAACAACGTTTTCTATTAAAAATTACATTTATCTGATTTTTCTTGAGTATCAACATTATCTTTTTTTATCAAAAAAGTAATTTTACATTAATCATAGCTATTAAAAATGTGTTGACCGAAAACATCTTTGGCTATTAGCCTAGAATATTCATGACGCCCTATCTATTTATATACATAAAGAAATATTTTCTCTCTTTTGGTGAAGAGACATCATCATCTCCTTGACATCCACATCATTTCAGTATTTAGTTTAAATAAATAATTTAATTAACATGTAATTCAATTGATTACATTTTTTGTATTGATATGTTCAATTACAAAAGGAATGTGAAAAGTCATTCATGACATCAATTCTAAAAGTATTAAATTTCTAAAATATATAACTAAGTATATTTATTAAGATTATTAAGTAATGATCCAAAACAAATTTAATAAATATTGAAGTTGCTGAAAAAATAATAATTAGGAAATGATTTGAAAGGAAGTTCAATCTTAAACTTTTTTAGTAGAAAACTATAAAAATTACACATAAGAAAATCACCTAATCCAACATATTTATTCATATATCATCACTAGATATATTATGAACTTAAACCTAAAAATAAAGAATATGTCGATACCTTTTCTTTCTTTTGGTGAAGACACATCATCATCCACCTGACATCCACATCATTTCAATATTTAGTTTTAATAAAACAATTTAATTGAAAATCTAATTCAATTGATTAAATTTTTTTGTATTGATATGTTCAATTACAAAAGGAATGTAAAAAGTCATTCATGACATCAACTCTAAAAGTATTAAACTGCAAAAATCTAAAATTAAGTATATTTATTAAGATTATTAAGTAATAATCCTAAACAAATTTAATAAGTATTGAAGTTGCTGAAAAAATAATAATTAAGAAATAATTTGAAAGGAAGTTCAATCTAAAACTCTTTTAGTAGAAAACTATAAAAATTACTCATAAGAAAATCAGCTAATCCAACATATTTATTCATATATCACAACTAGATATATTATGAACTTAAACCTAAAAATAAAATAATATGCTGATAGACAATCATTAAAACACGAGGATATATATATATATATCCAAATTCTTTAATAATAACAACATTTTATCCTCGGTTAGATGAAACAAAGTGGGAAGGGAACAAAACTTCAAAACTCAGAGAAAAGATATAACAAAAACAAATGAAGAAGACTAGAGAGGCAGTCAATCTCCTGAAGCCTTAGACGACATATATTCAACAAACAACCAAAATAAATAGAAGAAGAGTAGAGAGAGAATCAGTCTCTTGAAATCTCACACGACATATATTCAAAAAGAACAAATTTATATATATATATATATAAATGAAAATTTTGATCTTAAGAATATCTACAAAATTCAAAATGATTAGCAACTATTTCACGTATTCATGGTGGTAAGAAATTAGCAACAATCATTTGTAGATACTTAAACAATATTCATATCAATAAATATAACAATTAAAAACACTAAACAAAAATCAGGATTGCACACTAACATAGTAATTAAAACTTGATAGAATGATGGGTTCTATATAATTATGGAGATTTTAGAACAACACGACAAAAAAAATTGCTATACACTTTCAAACGATAAATCATATAGATCACAGAGACTATGTATAATAAATATTTTAAAACAACATGACAAAACGTTTTGCAAGATGTATAATACAATTACAAAAACATGTGTGAGGCATCATTATCCGAAGAACAAAACAAATAGAAAAGAAAAAAATAACATATTCCGCGCATAGCGCGGATCAACCACTAGTATTCTATAAGATAGGAGACATATGGGATTGGCCATTACTTGAAATATTGCAATTACTTGAAATATTGCAAGTACTAACATAATGAATTATTTGGATATGTGAAATATTTGCGTTATCATTAATAATTTTAATGATTATTCAACCAACTAGGTGAAATAGTTTAAGAAAAATAGTGAAATCATAATTTATTTGGATTTTCCGCGCGGGGAATCCCTGTATTTATATGTTAATTTCTCATAGGTTGTTGACAAACAAAACAATTTCGAACTAGACAACCTAAAAAATTGACCAGTTAATAAATCTTTTAATAACATCTTTATTTATATCTGTTTTGTAGGTAGGTGAAACGAAACAATGTTACTTACTTACTTATATCATCTTTTTGCATATAATATTATTGGCGAAAACTCTTTTAAAATTAAAGTTTTTTTTACTATAATATCATATGGCAAAATGTTGAATTCGTAAATTATTTGGATCCCCGAGCGCAGAATCACTGTGTTTATTTGTTAATTTTGTGTAGGTTGTTGACAAACCAAAAAATTTGAATTGGACAACCTAAAAACTTGGTCACTTCATAAATATTTTAATCACATCTTTATTTATATCTGTTTAAATTTGTAGGTAGGTGAAATGAAATTGTTTTACATGCTTACTTATACATTTTTTATATGTTATTGTTTGGCTAAAACTCTTTAAAAATTCAAGTGTTTTGACTAAATGATCATATGAAAAAGAAAAAGAAAATGAGAAAATACATTTAAAGTCATGAGTTATTTGAATTTTCTGCGTGGGGAATCACTGTTTTATTTGTTGATTTCCGCATAGGTTGTTGGCAAACAAAAACTTTTAATTTAACAACCATTTTGTTGAATCCTTATAAGCCAATTTTAATTTCTCTACATCCCATAATGATATAAAAACTAAAGTATAGTCATTAATGATAAAAAATGTTCAAAAAAAAAAAACAAAGTATACTTATTTACGATAAAAAGGGTTGTTTACTAAAAAACATTACTTGGTCACATTTTTGCATATGTTGTTATTTGGTGAAAACTCCTTTAAAATTCAATTTTTTGACTTTAAATAATGTAAATAAAAGATAAAAAACTAAAGTCATGAATTATTTGGATTCTTCGCACGGGAATCACAATGTTTATTCGTTAATTTCCGCATAACATATGGTCTCTAAAAAAAGTATTATTAACCCTGTCCAACGTATGATAACTATAATAGTAAATAACATATAATGATGAAATGATTATTAAAAACATATCAATAAAGCCATGTTATTTTGCTTTACAATTCTTTTCTACAAAATGTTGATATCTCCTCTTTCTTTCTTTTCGCTACAAATATCTATCGCGATTCCGAGCTTGATTTATCAATCTTCCACTGTGAGAGTCGCCCGAGTTTTATCAGTCTCCCACTTTTTAGGAATTAAATTTCGTTTAGGGAATCATGGTTTAGTGTTTAGGGTTAAAACCTTATATTGTTAGGGTTTAGTGTTATTGGGTTTAAGATTTAAGGTTTTAGGATTTAGATTTTAATGATTTTTTAATAAAGTTTTTTTTTTGTGTTTAGGATATTAGGGCTTCCTCAACCCTAGAACCCAAAAGAAAACATTATAATACATTTTAAAAATATTTAAAATGGTAATTAACTTTATTTTTAAATGGTCTTTTAGGATTTTGAGTTCGTTTAGGGTTTCAGGATTTAAGGTTTAGGGTTAAAATCTTATGGGGTTAGGGTTTAGTGTTACATGGGTTTAATATTTAAGGTTTTAGGGTTTAAATATTAGTCATTTTTAATAAAAAACTTTTTTGGGTTTAGGATTTAAAGGTTTAGGATTTTAACCCTAAAACCTAGATCCTAAACCCTAAAAACTTAAAAAAGATTACAAGACATTTTAAAATATTTGAAATGGTAATTTATTTTAAAATGTAACAGATGGTCTTTTTGGAAAAACAAAACTACACCAAAAATGGTATTTTAAAAATTCTCTCTTATCTCCGTGCTTTATAGTTGTTTATTTGTTAATTTACGGTATCAATTTTCACCACATTTTTCAAAATATCCAAGTTGATGTGATTTCACGCGGTTAAGAAACTCATGTATATTGATTTCTCAAATAAATTAGAATATCATTTGACATGTCAGTGGTTGGTCATTGATACACAAATTTTTACCCTATGTATTCCTAACCACAAGTGCACAACAACTAATCAGTTATAATACTTAAGGATCCAATCCACAAAGGCCGAATAAAAATATGCACCTACTTTAATAAATTATAAATAAAAGCAAGGTGATTGGTTTTTATATGTGACTAACTAAGGCAGACACTAAATTATTTTGAGGTGGTTTCTATCAATTAAAACAAGTGCTAGGCTTCGGGAACTTCGACTAGACTCAATTCTGAACCAAATTACTGACAGTGTCGATCGACATTGATGTGGTGTCCATCAACACCCTACGTGCAGAAATTATGTAAACCTTAACTCTAGAACATGAACAATTCTCTCAAGAAATTCCAACTCTCGCTGAAATTTACTATCATAATTTAAACACTAGAAAGTCCAACTCTCGCTGAGAAATCCTATGGAGTTTAAACTAGCATTAACTAACCGATTCAATTGTTCAATAACTATCCTAAACCAAATCTATTTGAGAAAAGATAGCTAGCTCTCTTAAAATTGATTCCAGCAATTTTTAGCACTCTCATGCATAATAAATTCCATATGATTTGAACTCTAGATGGCCAACCTAAAGTATAGCATTAAGAACAATCCAAGAGAAGAGTTAATTCATTGGTACATAACTTAAGCTATGGTTAACAGAAAATTATCATAGTTTAAGAACCCTAAACCTAACTAATAAACTACTCACACATGGCTAAGCAATTCATCATGCAAAAATCAATAAGAATAATAAACTGGATACTTCAATAGAATATAATAAAGGGTTTAGAGGTTTCTCCTCCCTTACAAAACTCTATGAAAATAAGAATATTGTATATGAGCCTAAACAATGGTTGTAGAAAAGTATTTTTAAGGGTCAGGAAGTATTTTAGAATTAGAGAATTAATATAAAATAATTTGGTAAAAATCTTTATCTTGAGATTTTAGGAAACCAAGTGAATAAAGGTCGGGTGTCGATCGACACCAGGGTGGTGTCGACCAACATTCCCTTCTGAAATTGCCAAATTTCTTTGTTTCCTTTTTCGTCTATTCAAGCTTATTCCATTTTTGCTCCATAATTCTTGTAGATCCTTCCAAAGCTCTAAAACTCATCCATGCACCTAAAATGATTCTTTTGGACTCCAATAATAATAATATAGACTCTAATATATATATATATATATATGTATGTATATTTTTATTATCATAAAAATCGGTAAAATACAAGATATATCAACTCCCCCCAGACTTAGCATTTGCTTGCCTCATGCAAAACATAAACTAAACTGTGAAAGAGGTTTGAAAATATAGAACTCACCTTGCTTTAGAATGTCGAACTGATCTTAATCAACTTAGTAATCCACACATTAGCTCAACTAATTCCTAACTTGACCGCCTAGTACTTCTCCTTGGACTTCCTTAGCATTCTAAATAAACCCACAGCCTTATTATGAAGCCGATGTCATTTTCATAGCTTGTCTCTCCATCCGATCCCAATGCCTTCGAAAGTTCTAGACTCACTTCCCATACAATGTTTTCCAAACCCACACTTGAACAAAAATATTCACTACTCTCCCCCAGACTTGAGTAGCACTAAAAATCTATACTTTATAGTTTGGTATGGATCATCGAGAGGTTAGTCTCTATCCTACCTTCAAGCTTATCTTTCTTTTTTTTTCCTTTTTTTTTATTATCAAGCAATAAACTTCCTATTGGTGTGATAAGTCACTTTTTCGAAAGGGAGAGTAGCAAATGCTTTCTCTTACTTGTTGAATATGGCAAGCATGTATGGAAGAATCAAATCCTAGTGCATTGATCTCATTGAAGAGGTGCAATAAGCTCCAACCGTTCGTTTCTTTGTAACTTAGCATGGGTCTCTTTATACTACCAATTGGCCCTTGGACTTTTCAATAGTTTTGTTCTGAAATTAGCCTTGCTAATGATGGTCACATTGCTGAAAAAGACACAATCAAACAATCCAAGCAAATGATCATATATCAAACTGATTCTGACTCGATAAAACAACTCAATAAGCATAATTTTTTTTCTTTTTTGAAATGATCACAAACAAACCAAGACAAAGAAAAATACATCAGTATTTTCCTCCCCCAAACTTAAACAACACTGTCCCAAGTGAGTAAAAATCTCGAGGCGAGAAAAGAAAAAAGCATTAATCGAAAAGGCCAAAATCAGAAAACTTACCTTGTTTCCTGAGGGGTTATCGATCGACATTGATGATGGTGTCGATCACACCAGAGGGATCGAGCGGCGAGATAGAGTGTCGGTTGACACAAAAAACGACTGACCAGAAAATCTGATTTATTTGAAATAACTTATTTTTATTATTTTATAGTATAAGAACCGTATTAATTAATATATAATATGAAAATAAATTTTAAAATCGTATGAAAGTAAATCCGATTTTATAAAATTAAAATCAAAGTTTTTGAAAAACCTAAGTATTTTAAAAATTCAAAAACACCAAAAATAATTATAATAAATAGTATAGGTAGTAGAAAACTCACAGATTGGTTATCTCCCACCAAGCGCTTAATTTATAGTCATTAGCTTGACTTGTACATGAGTTTAGACTGATGGTGGAGCGTCTAACGGAATGGATCCTCCGCTAGGTACTTTGTGTTGACCATAGTAGTGCTTGATTTTTTTACCATTAACCACAAACTCCTCGCCTTTGTCATTTGCAAGCACCACAGCACCATATGGTCGAACGGTTGTGACCTTGAAAGGTCTTGACCACCGAAAACGTAACTTTCCAGGAAACAAATTCAAACAAGAATTGTATAGAAGGACCTGGTCATTTGGTTCAAAGATGCGTTTGAGAATCTTACTGTCATGTCTAGCTTTGGTGCGTTCCTTTAGATCTTTGAGTTCTCATTGGCGAGATGTCTGATTTCGTCTAACTCATTTAGTTGTATCAATCTTCTTTCGACTAAGGGTTTGATGTTGAAGTTGAAATGCTTGATCGCCCATTCAGCCTTGTGCTCGAGCTTTATCGGAAGATGACATGCTTTCCCATAAAGCAAGTAAAATGGTATAGTCCCAAGTGGTGTCTTGAAGGCTGTCTGATAAGCTCATAGTGCATCATTCAATCGAAGAGACCAATCCTTCCTTGTCTCCCCAACTGTTTTCTCCAAGATCTCCTTGAATTGACGATTCGAAACCTCAAGTTGCCCACTAGTTTGAGGATGATAAGGAGCAGCAACTCGATGTTGAACACCATATTGCTTGAGAAGCTTGGCAAAGACCTTGTTGATGAAGTGAGAACCACCATCACGAATGACTACTCTCGGAACTCCAAATCCTGGGAAGATAATAGTCTTGAACATCTTAAGTACCACCGAGGGATCATTTGTAGGAATAGTTATAGCCTCCACCCACTTTGATACATAATCCACCGCAACCAAGATGAATTTGTTGTTATAGAAGGATGAAATGGATCCATGAAGTCAATTCCCCAACATTCAAAAACTTCCACTTCAAGGATGAAGTTTTGTGGCATCTCATGCCTCTTGCTGATTTTCCCTTTCCGTTGACAAGCATCACACTTAGACACGAATGCGTGAGTATCACGAAACATTGTAAGCCACCAAAACCCGGCTTGAAGAACCTTAGATACCGTCTTGAAGGTTACAAAGTGTCCTCCATAAGTGGAACCGTGGCAGTGGAAAAGCACATCCTCGATCTCAATATCAGGTAAGTGACGGCGAATGATTCCACTTTTCCAATGCCGGTACAAGTAAAGCTCATCCCAAAAGTAGTGTCTTATGTCGCGGAGAATTTTTCTTCTTGTTATAACCTGGAAAATATGCTAGAGATTTCTCCGCGGTAAGATAGTTAGCAATCTCAGAAAACCAAGGAGGGGAGGAGGCACTTACATCATTTAAATCGACGAAAGGAGTGAATTGTGGGTCTGCCTCGTCGTGGTGTCATCGACACTCAGATAGATGTCGGTCAACACCCTTTGAAAATCCTCTGTTCCCGACTCTGTTTCCACATGATGTTGATCGAAACTCTGAGTACTGTCGATCGACACTGCTCCGATCCTCACCAAGTCAGTTTGCATCATGACTAAAATCATGTTCACATACTCCTCGTGTAAGCTGTCATTTATGGGCACTTCCTCATCATTCCTAAGCCTAGATAAGTGGTCAGCAACTCCATTCTCAATCCCTTTCTTGTCTTTCACTTGGATATCAAACTCTTGAGGCAAAAGAACCCATCGAAGCAAGCGTGGCTTGCAATCCTTCTTGTTCGTGAGGTATTTTGAGCGCGGAGTGGTCTGTATGGAAAATCACACTCGATCCCACCAAGTATTGTCTGAGCTTCTCATAGCAAAGACCACGGCGAAGAGTTCCTTCTCAGTTGTGGTGTAGTTCTTTTGAGCATCATCCAATGTATGACTAGCATAGTAGATGGCATGGAGTTTTTTGTCCTTCTTTTGGCCTACCACATCTCCAACAGCATAATCAATTGCGTCACAAATCACTTCAAAGGGCAAGGTCCAGTCCGGTGGTTGAACAATGGGAGCACTCACCAATGCCTGCTTAATATGTTTAAAGGAAGATAGACAATTAGCATCAAAAACGAATTTGATATCCTTGCAGAGAAGGGTGGTGAATGGGTGGGCTATTTTGGAGAAGTCTTTGATGAATCTCGTACAGAAACCGGCATGTCCAAGAAAGCCTCGCACATCTTTCACGTTCGTAGGAGGCTTGAGGCTTGTCATGACTTCAATCTTTGCTTTGTCCATTTCTATACCATCTTTACAGACCTTGTGACCGAAAACTATTCCATCATTCACCATGAAGTGACACTTTTCCCAATTAAGCACTAAGTTCTTCTCTTCACATCGCTGTAGGGCTTTGCAAAGATTAGCCAAGCAATCATCAAATGAAGAGCCGTAGACGGAGAATTTGTCCATGAAGACCTCCATGATGTCCTCAATCATATCCGTGAAGATCGCCATCATACACCTTTGAAACGTTGCAGGAGCATTACCTAATCCAAATGGCATTCTACGATATACAAAAGTGCAATAAGAACATATGAAAGTGGTCTTATCTTGGTCCTCAAGATGGATTGGGATTTGAAAGAACCCGTTGTAGCCATCGAGAAAGCAATAATAAGAATAGTTTGCTAATCTCTCTAGCATTTGATCAATGAAGGGCAATGGGAAGTGATCCTTTCTCGTTGCGGCGTTGAGCTTTCTGTAGTTTATGCACATTCGATGTCCAATGATGGTCCTTTGAGGTATGAGCTCGTCCTTATCGTTCTTCACAATAGTGATTCCTCCTTTCTTAGGCACAACATGAACCGGACTGACCCAAAGACTATCCAAAATTGCTTAGATGATTCCATATTCAAGCAACTTCATGATCTCCTTTTTGACTACTTCCTTTAAGTCGGGGTTCAACCTCCCTTGATGCTCAACTGATGACTTTGTGTCATCCTCAAGATGGGTCCTATGAATGCATAAATCTGGAGATGTCCCTGCAATATCATTAAGAGAATACTCAAGAGCTTTGCGATACTTGCGCAGCTTGCTAAGGAGTAGTGTGGACTCGGCATTCTTCAAAGTGGAACGGATAATAACTGGAAAAGAGTTATTAAGACCGAGATATGCGTACCTTAGACCTTTGGGCAGACATTTGAGGTCGACCTTGGGTGCTTTAGACTCATCCTATTCATTTGAAGATGCTATTTTCGTCGGTGTTTTGGACAGCACATCTTTGAACACCATATTGCACATTTGGTCGCTAGATTCGAGCATTCTTGAGAACCCAAGTGTTACATCATCCAAGTGGTAATCTGTGGCACATCTTAAAGCATCTTCTAGCTCATCTTCAAGCTCCATTCCCCATAGAGTTTCCTCGGCCAAATCAAAGAGAGTCTCCATATAGAATGTTTGGCCATCTTTGGACGATTAATGAGTTTGTCCATGTAGAAACGCATCTTGAATTCACGAATGTTGAGATCAATGATGCTCTTCTTGCAATCAATCAAGGCTCCAGCGTTGGCCAAGAACGGCCGTCCAAGGATGAGAGGATCCTTTGGCTCTTGATCATACTTGAGGACTATGAAGTCTATGGGGATGTAGAGTTTACTTACTCGGACTGGTACATCTTCAAGGGCTCCCTCTGGATAACGATAGAATGATCGGCAAGCACCAATGACACCCTTGTTGATATATTGCGTTTTTGACATGTTTTAATCCTTGTTTTTTCTTCGTTTTTCGATTCTGTTGGTTTTTTAGAGTCTTAATAGGGGCTTAATGCATTGGAGCTTGAATTTAAGCTTTGGAATGAAGATTTGAGGCAAAAGGATGAAAACATGTGGAATAACAATGCAGAACCAATTTGATGTATCTTAAAGATCGTGTCAGATGAAGGTCTTCCCATAGGAATTTCAATCTCAAATTTTGACACGACATAGGAAATTGAGTTAGCTTCGCTTTTGCGGTGGTTTCAAGTCATTCTGATTAGCGGTCAAGATGATATGACGGTTTTACTGTAAACATGTCATTTTCACTCGCGAGCCACATATGGATCGAGCTGCAAGCAAGGATCGATCGATCTGAGCAAGGATCGATCGATCTGAGCATGGATCGATCGATCCATGATCACTCAACACTCGCGAGCCACATATGGATCGAGCTACAAGCAAGGATCGATCGATCTGAGCTGCGAGCAACATTTTTAGAAACTCGAATCAGATCAATCCTTACCTTATTTGAGAAGATTACATATGTTTTTGCTCCCCGATATGAAGGGTCTGAGCCCCAGAAACCCCAGAACACGTTTTTCTTTTGATTTCTTAGATTCAAAACACTTTTGTTTCATTTTTTCTTCATTTTTGCTTCATTGTTCTTGAGAATTCATTGAGGGGTTTGCATCTTCTTGTCATCTCATCTATTAATATTGTTGAGGAGTGTTCTTAAACTCATGTAGTTCTTTATTTTAGTTTTTATATTGAAGCATTATTCAGTTTTCAAGTTTTGATTCATGTCTCTCTATTTACATTGCTATATTGTCTTCATAATGATGTGTGAGTAGTTACGTTGTTAGATTTAGGGGAATCATGGTTAGATAGGTTTTTAGCTGGATGAAAATAGGTTAGTCATTAGAATAACTTCCTCCTTGTGGTGTCTTAAGGCTTAGACTAGCTTGATCTCCTAGTTTATGATCATAGGAACTCCTATTAAACGAAAGTGTAATAAGTTTCTTGACAGCCCATTTAGGAGAGCAAAATGTCCTTAGCAACCGAGAGTTGATGCTAAGGCATTTTGTGAACTTATTAAACCAGTGCTAGAAATGCTCTCTAGCTTAGTTAAACCCAAATGATAGTTTAGGTGTTTATTTTGCTAAGAGAAGTAATTGGTACCACGAAGGGGGACCAATTTAGAACTTTGTTTAAGTTGAAGTTTGTGCTGTTTAGAACCTGAATAGTCATCCAGATAATTCATTTGTCTGCAATTAATGTCTCCTAAGTCTAGCATTTTATCCCCATTGAATTTAAACAAGTAGTAATTTAGTAAAACCGACAAAAAACCCATTTGCATTCGATTTAGCTTGATAAGATAGTTTAGTAAGACATAGTGTAGAAGCTGGAACTTGTGGATTCGATCCTTAACTACTGCATTGATATATTGTAGTTGTCGAGGTCTTAATTAGTAAAAAAAATACAACTTATTCAGTGGACAACTCCTCATCATCTTGGACATTTACAGGGATATCAATCAATTGTTTCACACTCCTTGGAATCACAGCACTGCCGTTTTACTTAGGTTTGTGCTTGTTTAGCCTGGAAGAGTGCCCTCTTGTCTTCTCATTGACTCAGCCATTTAAGCTACTTGTAGATCAGTTTTCTTTTGATGTGCAGCTAGCTGCTCGTACTTCCCACTGAGACTGGTGTAGAGATCATCAAGCTTTCCATTGAATTCCACCATCATCTTTTGTTGACCTTCAAGAAGTTGCACGAGCATTGTCTTTGTTTCGTTGTCTTGAGGCTTCGGATAGTAGTATGATGTGTTCCCATAGTTCCTTCGTTCACCGATTGTTTTATGATATCCACCATTAAGCGGCTTGTTGTAGAAAGGCTTGTTGTTTGGACTATTGTTGAATGGGAATTTCTGCACATAGTTGCCACCAACATAGTTCACATCTTCTTCTTCCATTTTCTCTTTTTGTCTTCAATTCCATCAAAAGAGACACTCGTCTTGTTAGTCTTCATCATGAGATCGAGCTTTTGATGCAGTTCCTCTATCCTTTGAGCTTCAATGGTGTTTACCCTCTTGGTCCTGTTGTACTCCATTCCTTTATTGTAAGAGCTAGCAGCAAATTCTCAATTAACTTGTAGGCACCCTCCTTGGTTTGTGTTATAAAATCACCATTGTTGGCCGAGTTTAATGTAGTCTTCTAATCCCAATTGACACCATCATAAAAAAGGCCTAGAAGTTGTTCATCGGTGTAACCATGACGAGGACACTCCATCTTGTACTCCTTAAATCTTTCCCATGCTTCACGAAAACATTCACCGGAAAATTGCTGAAAGTTGGTGATCCTATTCTTTAAAGCCATTGTGTTAACTTTTGTGAAGAAGTGGTTAAGAAAGGCTGCTCTAATCTCTTCCCAAGTGCGAAGAGATCCTGGAGGTAGAGCCTTGATCCTGGAGGTAGAGCCTTGAGCCACCTTTTTCGCCTTATCAGTAAGTGAGAAGGGAAAGAGCATGCACATGTTGTAGTCACTAGGAGCGCCATTGGTGATGGTGTTGCACATGCATTCATAATCAGCGATATGGTCCATCAGATTCTCATGAACCTAGCCATGGAATCAATTCTGCTTCACCAAGGCAATCATCGATGGTGTGACTGATATATCATGGATTTTATGGTTTTTAGCCACGATATTAAGTGTTTTATCAAGTCTTTTTGGTGTTTTCTAGGCTTTATTAGTATTTACAGGTTATAGCTTGCATTTGGTGAACTTGGAGCTTTTTAGAAGGTTTATGGAGCAAAGGATCAAGTGGAGTGGAGAGCACTTGGAGAAATTCGGAGTGAAGCAGAATTTGGAAATTTCACTAAGGGTGTCGATCGACACCAGTCGCGGACCCAACCAAGCCCATTAAAATGGAAAATTGCAGTTTTGCTCAGAAGTTTATTAAAAATTCACAGAAGGCCCAAATCGTGTTTTGACTGTATAAATATTTGTTTTTAGGTTTAGGTTTCATATATCTTAAATTTTATTAAGACTTAAGCAAGGAGGCTATTCCAGAGCTTTTAGGGAGAAGAATTTCAGTACTTTGCCAGTTAGAGAAGAATTTCTGAACCCTCTTGGTTTATTTATTAGAATTCTCTTTTCATGCTTACTCTTTTAACCATGTTGATTTTTTCAATTAATATGTGTGAGTAGTTTGCTTGTTAGGCTTAGGGTAGTTCTA
>OVAP01001466.1:0-23844 GCA_900406295.1 Aurinia saxatilis | reverse complement strand
AAGCTTATCCTAGCCACTTTCCATTTCTCTCGACTTTTCTTTTGCCTTCACCGTCTTCAGAAATGGGCCTTGGCCTCACTTGTGTTTGAGCCTTTGTAACCAAGGCACCGTCTTTGTCTTCCTCCGAGTGTACGTCTTACCAAACAAGCAACCAAGTCTATCACATTCAACTTATTGTTTACCCTTTTCTTTTTCTCTCTCCAACAAATGAAGTAAGTGTTCACATTCTAATAGCATTTTGAATTTTTTTTATTGGACCAGCTTACATAAGCATATAACGCTCCAGTATTGATCGTTGTTTCAAAATCACATGTAGACCAACATGGTGATCAAAATATTTCAACGTATGAAATCATGTGTCTGCCCTGCAGATGCTGCCACCTACAATATAATGATTCCGGAACATCTTGGCTGAGCTTCAAGAAATCTATATCCTTTTAGCTGTTCACAGTATCCTTTTAACTGTATTCCCCCCCCAACCTGAAAAATGTATGCAGAAATGGATCTGCTTCGTACCAGGTTTGTAGCATAGTCTGAGTCACAATATCCTTCTATCTTGAAGTGATCTGCCTTAGTAAATGTTAAGCAGACATCTGAAGCACCATTTAGGTACCTCAGAATCCACTTAACAGCAGCCCAATGCTCTTTTCCTATGTATGACATGAACCTACTCACCAGACCAACAACATAGGCTAAGTCCGGTCTAGAGCCAATCATGGCATACATCAAACTCCCTACTGCACTTGCATAAGGAACTGAATCCATTAGCTTAGCCTCCTTTTCAGCCTCAGCTTCAGTAAGTTTGGTCAACTTGAACTGTGTGTTACTCGGTGTAACCACAGCCTTTGACTGATCCATGTTGAAATTCTGTAGAACCTTTCTTAGATATCTCTCCTGAGATAACTTCAAAATGCCCTTCTTTCTGTCCCTGATGATCTCCATACCTAGGATCCTAGTCGCAGCCCCGAGATCTTTCATCTCAAATTCTTTCTTCAAACTGTCCTTTAACTGTTTGATCTTGGTCATATCCTTAGCTGCAATTAGCATATCATCTACATATAGTAGAAGATATATTCCTTTCTTAATGGATGACCCTTTGTAGTAGACACATGGATCTTTGTTGCTTCTGTTGAAGCTCAGGGATTTGATGAACTCATCAAACCTCTGGTTCCATTGTCTAGGAGACTGCTTAAGCCCATATAGGGACTTAACCAGTCTACAAATCTTCCCTTCATCAACCTTCTTTATGTGCCCTTCTGGCTGTTCCATAAAGATGGTTTCATCCAATGTCCCATGTAGGAAGGCTGTCTTCACGTCTAGCTATTATAGCACCACAATTGACAGCATGATCCGTATGGATACATGCTTGACTACAGGAGAGAAAATCTCATTGTAGTCAACTCCTTCAACCTGTGTGAACCCTTTTGCCACTAACCTAGCCTTGTACCTGGGATCCTCAACTCCTGGAATTCCATCCTTTAGCTTGAAGATCACCTTACTTCCAACCACCCTTTGCCTGCTAGGCATGTCTACCAGTTCCCAAGTATGATTCTTCTTGAGAGCATTTATTTCTTCTGCTAAAGTCTCCCTCCAGCCTTTCAAGTTTGGTCTTCGTTTGGCTTCATCCATGGTTTTAGGTTCATCAAGTTTCATGTCTTGTGCACAGGAAAGTGCATAAGCCACATAATCCCCATTAGCAAACCTTTCAGATATTATGGTTTCCCTTCTCTGCCTGTCCCTTGCTAGTAGAAACCCATCCAAGTCGGTTTCAGTCTGTTTTGTTTCCTCCGCAGTCCCCGCTTCCTCTAAATATGAACTTCTCAGAGTTTCTCCACCTGAAACCGTATCATCTGAGCTTCCACTGTCCGAAGAATCTGAGTCTCCTTCTACCTATGATGTAGCTCCTTGGCCTGGCCCCATAGATGAGACCCTTTGAACTATAGCTGAAGCAAAAGTGACCCTCTTCTTTTCCTTTTTCTTGTCAGTAGCCTGCTCTGTCTTCACGTAGATCTTATCCTCATCAAAGACCACATTTTTGCTGATTGTTGACTTGCCTTCTTCTGGTAGCCAAACCCTGTATCCCTTTGTTCCTTGAGGCTAACCCATGAAGATTCCTTTGATACCCCTTGGACTCATCTTATCCTGCACAACATGAACATATGCAATACAACCAAAACGTTTGAGATGAGAATAGTTTAGCTTACCCCCTGTCCAAACCTCCTCTGGTATCTTGAATTGTAGTGATGCATTGGGTGTCCTGTTGATTAGGTAGATTGTTGTTGATGCTGCTTCTGCCCAGAAACACTTGTCCAATCCTGCCTCTGTTAGCATACACCTTGTCTTGTCTGCAATAGTCCTGTTCATTCTCTTTGCTACCCCATTCTGTTGTGGAGTGTAGGTGCAAGTCATGTGTCTTTTAATCCTTGAGTCTGTACACAGTTGATCCATATGCTTGTTGCAAAACTCCAACCCATTGTCTGTCCTCAGACACTTAACCTGTTTTCCACTCTGAGTTTCTATCAGCCTTTTCCATTCAGCAAAGTTTTCAAATACTTCATCCTTGTTCCTTAAGAACCTGATCCAGATCCTTTTTGAATAGTCATCAATGAATATTAGAAAATACTTGCACCCGGATAGGCTTTCTTCATTTGAGAAGGAACCCCACAAATCACTGTGTATATACTCTGGTATCTTTGTTGAATGTGTTTAGCCTTAGGAAAACTCTGCTTGTGAGACTTCCCTAACACGCAGTCTTCACAGAAGTCTAAAGTGTAAACCTCTTTAGAATTCAAATACCCTTCTTTGACCAAGATGTTCATATTCTTCAAGCTCGTGTGACCCAGCCTTGAGTGCCATCTATTAGTCAAATTTACCTCTGTTCTAGCTACTGACACGTCCGTGCTTGCTACCTTAGCTTGTAAGAAATATAATCCATCTTGATACTTTCCCGAGAATACCTTCTTGCCCTCCTTGACAAACGTTATAATCCAGTCTTCTCCATAGTACTTGCACCAGTGTCTCTCCATCTGCCCATAGGATATCAGATTCTTGCCCATGGAGGGCATGTATCTAACTTCAGTTAGAACCACCACAGAACCATCAGGATTCACAACCTTCAGCTTACCAATTCCCTTGACCTCACTTAGAGTGTTGTTACCCATGATAACATTTCCTCCTTCCATTTCCTTGAAGTCATATAAAACACTCCTGTCGTGGGTAATATGAAAAGTACAGTCTGAGTCTAGTACCCAAGCGTGTGGATCCTCATGTAGACTGGCAGTTAGAATCATTGGATGTTCTAACTCCTGAGCTACATTTACTGAGTTAGTAGTCTTTCCAGACTTTCTCTCAGGACATTCCTTTTTGAAATGTCCCTCTTTACCGCATACCCAACACTCCCTTGCTTTCCCTTGAGTTTTGGGTCTAGACTTTGACCGGCCATTCTTGCTTTTTGATCTGCCCTTTCCTTTTTCCTCTGACCTGCTCTCTGATCTTCCTCTGGCTACCAAGTTGTCCCCAACTATGTTGGACTTTCCCACCAAGCCTGCTGCTTTGAGATCAATCTCTTTGGCGTAAGCTCCCTGAACTACTTCCTTTAGTAGTAAGGTCTCCTTACCATTCCCAAACTTGAGAGTGTGAACCAGAGACTCATACTGCTTAGGTAGACTTGATAAACTTGTATAGCCTGATCTTCATAAAAAATTGTCACCCTTAGGCTTGACAAATCATCAACTAGTTTGAGAAAAGAATCCATGTTTTTCTCAATACTCTTGTTCTCATCCATCTCAAAGCTTGCAAAGTTCTGCTTTAGGTAGATTCCGTTTGGAAGGGTCTTAGACTTATAGTCTCTCTCAGGAGCTTTCCAAACTCCCAAAGTTGTTTCTTCTCTCCACACTTTCCTTAGAACCAGGTTAGTTAGACATGAGCAAATGAGATTTCTCGCTCTTAGATACTTCTCTGTCTTAGTAGGACCTCTAGCATACATCCCACTTTTTGCTTCCACTTTGTTGTCCTCACTATTAATCTCTGGACCCTTTCCTTTATCCAAATCTGAACTAGAAGAACTTTCTGGTGGGATCTCTGACGTCTCACTTAGGCATGAGAGTAGCCCATGCAGTTCTAACTGCATCTTCATCTTATGCTTCCACATGCCAAAGTCTCCCTGTCCATCTAATCTCTCCACCTCGAACCTTGCATTTACTGGATCCATCTTGTATATACCTCAAGTAATGAAGTCTCTGCCACGTTCTTGAACAGCCGAAACTTGTGAACCCAAATCTGACTGAATCTTGAACCACTGACTTAGCAGAAAAACCCACACTACTGATCATTCCTCTTATCAACTAACCACAAAGCCTTGATTGTTATACCACAATCCTCCTTTGCGCTTTAACCAGCGCTCTGATACCACTTGTTGAGAAATCTACTCCCTAGATTGCTCTTCTTAAACCGAGTTAGTTGATCCTAGGCTAGCTCTTTGATCCGATTCAACCCTAAGTACTAAGACTTGAATCTTGACAAGGAACAACACACAATTTGTTTACCCGGAGTTCGCCTTATTCTCAAGGATTGAGAAGTAGTACTCTCCGGGGGAAGAACCAAACTTCCATGCATTCATTAGATCGATCTTGAGTACAGAGATCAAAACGGAATCTTACAAACTGATGCTACCTTTTGATTGCAGCTATCAGAGAGATCGACTTGCACGGATTCACCGATCCAACTTTGGCCGTGATCCTTCACAAGGAGACTTCGGAGGATTCACGAAGACTCGCCGCTCACGTCGCCCTTAACCGCCGCAAATCACCCTTGGCTCACTCGAGAAGAAGATTGACCAGCTGGATGCTTCTTCTTCTTCTCTTGACTCTCTGTAACAAACTCTCTACTTGTGTTTATCGATCCTTATCCTTTTCTCCAAGCAAACAAACTCTCTGTTTATATAACAGAGTTGCTTCAACAAAGGAAAAAACTGTAGTGGGCATTTTCCTTACCTGGTCCATACTTTGTATGTTGTATGAATGTATGAATTATATTTTGGCCCAAATGGAAAGTGACCATATATCCACAAACACACGGCACTTTTTGTCTAGAACTAGACGTATGGGGATTTGCAATTCTTTGAAAGCCCAATTAACAAAATCAAGTCATGACCGATCCACTTCAGCTAATTCCATCTCACCCAGATTTTCTGCATCCCCTTAAATGTCGGTTTCGGAAACTGAAAACGTCGTTCCACTGGTCTCTTATAAATTCAGTTTGGACTTACAGCTATTACATGCGTTATTAATCGAACCCATGGTAAAGAAAAAGTTATATTGTCCTCGCCGCGAGCATACATTGATTATCACCTTATGTACATGTCGAAGGCAACCACCTCATCATGGCCGATGCAAATCTCGCTCAAAACGGTAGTGATAAGACTCAGAGCTCCGACTTACCTCAGGTTCTCCTATGTTCTTTGATCCATCTTTTTAAGTGTTCGAATCGATTGGAATTTGCTGTCTATTTTGAGATTTTCTCATATCGCAATTCAGGAACCTCGGAACTTATATTTAAGTTTTAATATCTCCAGTTGTTTAATCTGTCGATGTGTAAGTATATGTGTATATATAACGTGAAAGTGATCTATTTCTTTTATTGTTAACTTTTAAAATTTTCAGATGTTCTATTGATGGGTCTTAAGCAGAACCAGTCTTCTCTGGTTTGCTCATTTTTACATTCATTATGCTTTAAATATCTGTTTTGTAGCACTGATGTCATTCACTCTGGTTTCTTTCTGTCATGTTATAGCCACTCTTAAGTTTGATATGTAGTAGCTGAGAATATAACATTATCTTCTCATAATCAATATTATTCCCATTTGTCTTGAGCTTTATCAGCAGCAATGGTAGTTAATGATCTTTGTGTTTTGATAAATTCTGGAATTTTGCTTACAGGTTTGTCAAACTTTAGGTAGAGGAATACCATAAGGACATGGAACGTTGGATATGTTTAGGTACTCAATTCTTCAGAACATTCATATTTTGAAGAAAATAGCTTTCACTGCTCCTATGGCACCATTTTGTAAATGATGTGTGATGACTATCTCATATTTATAATGCATTAAAGTTGTGAAAAGGTATATCAGTTCATCCATCTTAAAGTAACTATATTACAAGTTGCTCTAGATAGCTTCTTTCTCCTACCATGTTAATCTTCGAATGATGTACTTACGATAACTTTTTTTGTCATTGTTAACCATATTATTTACACACCGTCCCCGAAGAAGAGTGGCAAAGCGGATGTAAAATGGAAGACTGAAAAATATTGATCATTGGTTCATAACAAGTATGTTTGTCAAGGTGATTTCCCTTTCTTAAATCTCTTCTACATGATTCTCCATTTACAAACCACTAACTGATTATCTTTGATTCAGTTTGTTTCTTTTTTTGTTTGTTCTCAAATTCAACTTAATTGGTTTGCATTACTTTGTAATATATTTTCAAAACTCACCTCCTGTTTTATTATTATTTATTTATTTTTTTGTAACAAACTCATCTCCTGTTTGGAACACTCATTTAGGAGGTTCATTATAGTTTCATTTTTGTTTGGTTAACGAAGGCAATATAAAACAAATAACTAAGTAAATTGTAAGAAGAAGCAGAGGGAGGTGTCTCGCTAAGAAGAAAACCTCATAAGAAGCGTCTATTGTAGCAAGACAAAGGATATGGGCCCATAGGACTATATATATATGATTTGTGTTTATGTTACAATCATCCAGTGAGGATGGATTCTTGGTAGGTGTTTTCTGTGTATTGGTACTAACTACTTAGCATGTGCAGGGGGTTATTATGCTTTACTATGTTGAACGAGAATTGATATTGTTAATATTTGAAACTCAATGATTAACAAAGACATGTGGTGGCAAATGTATAAACTAAGGTTTGACAGATGGATGTCGATACGATACTCTATTCAAAGTTACATTAGTTTTTGAATTTTCTGAAAATGATGTATTGGATTATGTTATGGTGGTGGTTCTTACACTTTTTTGATCAGTGGTTTTGTAAAATGGTTTCTCCTTAGTAGTTACCCCGTTAACAAGTCTATACAATTAGAAAACAAAAGAAAGTATAATCAATTTAGGTTGCTAATAGGCAAATATTGCAAAATTTGTTTGACTTATACTATATACTAGATGATTTTCCGCACAGGAATAATATGTGATGTCATTACAAATTTAATTTATAATATATAAAATATTATCCGAAAGAAAAAAAACGTTAAAGAAAAACACATGATTTATATTATCTTTGTATTTTGATAATAGTTTATGGTGTATTTTACAGATCCCCAAATTAGGATATAAATGGTATACATGACATTATACCCTAATTTGAGATTTATAAACCCAAACCGAAAAATATATGTATGCTTATTGTTATAAAATTATTTTATTACGTGACATTATACCCTAATTTGGGATTTATAAATCTAAACCGAAAAAATAGAGTATGATTATTATTATAAAATTATTTTTAAATATACCCTAATTATATGAAAAATTTGTTTGACTTATACTATATATTAATATAATATTTTATACATTTTAATCACATATCTTGTGAATAATTAAACAAAAAACCCAAAATTTAGTTCATAAATGGTATGATATACATATATACCACAAGTCGAATTTCAATAAAAAAGAGGGTCAAACTATATAACTCAATAATCAAAATTATTATGTGATCACAAACTTAAAAGAAAAAAAACAAATTCCAAATGAATTTATTTTAAAAACAAATATTTTTTAATATCTTTGATTAAAATTAATGTAAAATTTCAAACATTAAGATTTTTCAATTTTTCTGAATAGTGCTATGGAGGTTTTAATGTGTTTACAAAACAAATTAAACCACAAATCCACGCGTAGCGTGAATTGAAATCCTAGTCTTATACTAGTAAAAGTTCATGGCATATATTTCTGGGGACGTCCACATAGGATTTAAGTCTTCTAATATTGGTTTGTCACGTAGACGATTAAGAGAAAAAGGAAAACCAATTAAAAAAAATTATCTACAGCAAAAAAAAAATGTTTTGATTAAAAGGAAAAGGAAAAAATCAATTAAAACAAAAAATTTGTCTACATCAAAAAAAAAGGGAAAAATTATCTACCGCTAATGAAAAAAAGGAAATTGTTTTGATTAAACGGAAAGGGATAAAATCAATAAAAACAAAAATTGTCTACATAAAAAAATGGAAAGTGTTTTGATTAAAATGAAATTAGATCAATCGTATATAAAACAAAATAAAAAGCAAAATTTAGTTTAATATCATTAAAATAAATAAAAAATGAAATTATCAGGCTACTAATTTAAAAGAAAAAAAATCACAAAATACTGTCCACATAGGATTTTCAGCCCCCAATAATATTTGGCCACGTAAGTGATTAAAGAGAAAAGGGAACAAACCAATTAAACAAATTTATCTACAACAAAAAAAGAAAAGAAATTGTTTTGATTAAAAGGAATTTAGTTTAATATCATATAAAATAAAATAAAAAACTAAATTTAGCTCAATATCATTAAAAATAAAAACCAAAATTATCAGGCTATTAATTTTTTTTTTAAACTAATTAGACAAATTGTCTACAAAAAAAAGGAAGTTATTTTGATTAAAAATCATATAAAACACAATAAAAAAACTAAATTATCAGGTTATTAGTTTAAAAGAAAAAACTAACCACGAAATTTAGCTCAATATCATACAAAATAAAATAAAAAATGAAATTATCAGGCAAAAGTTTCTACAACAAAACAAAAATTATTTTTCCTAAATAAACCTTGTGGAACAGGAAAAAACATACATTTACAAGACCATCATTTATAAGCTGCGATAAGAAAAGAAAACTTTACTCCCAGTTGTTTCAACATGCATCACATCATTACTCCTACTTGCATGAAGGATGATGGCACATTCACCCTTTAAGATTCCCATGAATGTCAATGAAGATTCAATATGTCATATAAGACCAGGAACAATGCTTGTAGAATTAATCTGTAAAATTGATCTTATCATATGGGATGAGGCATTCATAACACATCGGCATGCATTTGAAGCACTCGATAGGACATTAAGAGATTTGATGTCTATGAAAAAAGCAGAAGCTAAAGACCAACCTTTCGGAGGTAAGACTGTATTACTCAGTGGGGACTTCAAACAAATACTACCAGTAATTCCACAAGGAACTCGAGCCAATACAGTCTTAGCATTAGTTAGACAATCATATTTATGGGACGCTTGCAAAGTCTTCTCACTGAAACGAAACATGAGGTTGAAGTATCACAAGAAAGTTTCGTTGCTTAGCTGCTAAGTGTAGGAGATGAAATTAAAAGGTACCTACAAGAAAATCAGGACCTGTCAATGATGGTCAGGTGGTGGTAGTTGATCCCAAATTCATGATGGAACCAACTGGAAATTATTTACATGATATATTTCAAGACATACAGACAAAAAAAAACAATAAGTACCTATGCAAGCATTACATAGAGAGCAATCCTAACTCCGCGAAATGAGACAGTTGATGATATTAGCAAATACATGTTGACACAACTGCCAGAGCCATCAAAAGAATAGTTTAGCTCCGACAGCATAGGCAAGATGGACTCATTATCTACAGGCTATGAGACGCTATATACGGTTGAGTATTTGAACTCTCTAGAAATTCCTAGGAATACCAAAACACAAGATTTCTTTAAAGTTCGAATAATGTTGCTTTGCAATGCAAAGGCACAAGACTTATACTGACTCGATTGTGAAATAGATTGATTGAGACTGAAATAGTTACATGCACCAATGCTGGTCAAAACGTTATTCTACCAAGAATCATTTTATCATCACTCGACTCAAAGCACCCTTTCACTTTTCAAAGACGAAAATTCTCAATAAGAGTATGCTATGCGATGACAATTAACAAAAGCCAAGGAAAAAGCTTAGAATCAGTCCTCCTCTATTTACTTCAACTAGTTTTCAGTCATGGCCAACTGTACGTGGTGTTTTCACAAGTAACATCTTCTAGAGGTCTAACTATTCTAAAACCAGAAAATGAGGAAGGGAAGGAAGAGAGGACAGTAAAAATATTGTATACAAGGAAATATACAAAGGTCTACCTTCATCCTAAGGTCAGATCTTAATTACGTTCAAAGAAAAAATAAGCACATTCAATATAATATGCTTACTCGATTTCTCATTGAAGGAGTTTGGCATCGGGTTACTGACCTAAATACATGTACAAACTTCACAAATTTTGATGAAATAACTCAACTGTCCTCTTAATATGTTTGCCAATGATCTTTATTTTCTTTTTTTAGAGTCGCCTTCTAATTAAAAAAATTCAAAGAAACATCATTGTGATTATTCCATTCACTTTCGTATTCCAAATAATCAGTTCACCATGCCCAAAAAATAAATTAGGAGCAAAAATAGATACCAGAGAGCCCAAGAGGCATATTGACGTCGGATACATCGTTGGTTCGTGATCGAGATAGACCCATAAAACTTCAACTCACTTTTAAATTGCATAGAAACAACTACTTCTTAGGTAAATCTAAATACCATATAACCTAAAACCTTAAAAATGTTAATGAAATTGCAAATGGATTTATGTTTTTTTGGTGTGTTATGGTTTATATATTGTTTTGGCTTTTATGATGATGGATTCTTTGAACAAATAAGGCTACAATGATTATTCCTTCGCTGTCCCTTTACTGCAATAACTATGGAAGATCACTGAACTCAAGTTTTAGTTCGCGGAGCAGCTCTGACGACTCAAGGAAATTGATATTGACAAAGCTCCGGCGCGTCGTTGTTCGTGATTCTTTTAATGATGTTCAGCTTAATCTCGATCATATCCTCTTCAAGGTATAGCTTAAACATTTGAAAATGTTAAACATTTCAAAATGCTGATATTTTAGGGGATTTCATTAGTTTTGTAGTTGAACAATCGGAATGAGTTTAGACCAATATGTTTTAGCTTTGTTTGTGTTGTTTATGCTCTGAGAGTGTTTTGTGTTAGTGTTTTAGTGATGTTGCAGACACCATGCAATGAGATTAAGATAAAGGAGGTAAATAAGAGAAGGATTTGTTTGTCTTTTTTTCCATGAGATCAAAGTGTTTGTGATTATGTAGTCTTATGAGGTGAATTCAAGAGGATTTGAGATTTTCTCCAAGAGTTAGCTTCCTGAAGCTTCTAAGCCTAGAGCTTTGGTTTTGTTTCTGCCATGGCTGCTATGGAGATACTTGAACATTTTTCTTTGAAGGTCTGTTTGGTTTTTTATGCTAGAGTAGTGTTGGAGAGTATCATTGAGTGTTCGAGGTTTTATAATGGTGAGTTTTTTTAGGGTTGGGAAGAAGGAGAAGGACTTGTTAAAGATAAGCAAGGGATCAAAGGTTATATGAGATCTTATTTTTGTGGTAATGGTTTCCGGCTTTCCCGTTTTTTAACAACTATCGTTGTCAAGTTTCAATTGAACTTTTATTGAGATTGAAAGATATCGTGAAACGAATTTTGAATTCGTTTTTTTGTTTTTAATTTGCATCCTTTCGTATATTTATGATTATTGTAGATATAGAGGTATATTTATTTTCTTATATAGCCACCTATCAAAACATTATTCGATTGATCTCACTTTAGTAAGTGTCCTCCCACTTGGATTCTGTGAAAGATGATTTAATAAATGAAGATGTTTATAGAGTTTAGAGGTGACGTAATCTTGTGGTTTGTGAATTCTCATCGCTCCAATTATTATTATTATTATTATTATTATTATTATTATTATTATTATTATTATTATTATTATTATTTATGTGAAGTAGTGATTACACATTTGAGGAGCGAAGACAATTTTTGTGAGGAAATTCATTATTGAAGATCAGTGCTACAACAATGTCAGACAAAGATTCCGGTAAGCCTATGATTTGTGTTTTCTATTATTTATGTCCGGGCACAAATTTATTCTGTCGGTATGGTTATAAAAACACATGTTCTTTTTACAATTTCGTGTAAATTTAGGATTTCATAGGGGAAAAGAAGGCAAGAGAAACTTATGAAAATAATAAAGGAAGTTACATATTACATTATTACAGTCTTGCTATTTAGATTGTTACGCAACCGAAGTCCCTGGGTATCTGGATGATGAGACCTTCGATGATCTCGAAATTGGATTCTTCAAACATGAAATCCGCTCATCCACTTCTGGGAATCTGGCAATTTCACCCAAGGGAATGTGTTGAGGGGGTCTTGATATCCTCCTGGTCGATGAAAAGGTCTATTCTTTTTGCTCATATCAGTTGACTTTTCAATTTCCGGCAGTTTAGTTGTAAATGGATCACGATACATGCTGTTTTTGGTCATGTTAATGGACGACTTTTTGCTTATTCAATTTTGAGACTTACATCTTCTTGTGCTTACGTTTTTTGTGTTTGTCAGTTTAATTTTAATTTTGTAGTCTTTTGTAAAGTAGGTTAATCCTATCGATTGGGTTCTTAATGTTGTCTGACTTGGTTCACCGGATTAACCCAGTTTCAGCTACAAGTCTAGGCGAATAAGAAAGCTCAGCTATGAGGTGGGGATATGAACTCCCTACAAAATATTTGATCTTTTAGAACAAAGTGATTGACACATATTGATCTGTTTGATTTCCTCTTGACTAAAATTTGTTTTTTACTCATAGGATCTATTTATTCGATTTTCATTATGCAAAAATGGTTACTCCACATACTCTCTAGATGAGAAGACTATTTTATTCTCTTAAATGATACCATTTGGGTATTTGTTGAGGTTAACTTTTTTATTTATGGCATAAATTTCAGGTTCATCTAGATTTGGAAACAAGTTAAAGTTAAGAGAGGATTCATACTTGCCGTGAGGAGCATGGGGAACTGAGACAAACTGTATACCATTCTATGTAGGCTGGAAGGAACACTGTGATGATGGTGATTGCTTGAGAGTGACATAAGGATAAAGATGATTTGGAGGGAAAGGGAGCCATATACGAAGATTGAAGATTTTTTGGTGAATAAGCTTAACTTGATAATGCGGAAGGAAAAAGATGGAATCAAGAAAATGAGAATGTTAAGTGAAGCAGATTTGAGCAACTGGAGTAAGATGAGGATAATCTTGAGATGTAAGAGGATTGTGAAAAGTGGGAATTGTGTGTATTTTTACATTGTCAAAAGAGTGAAGTGTCTTGTTTGGATTTTAAAGAGTGAGTGTTATCTATTTACATTGAGTGAGTGTTAAAATTACATTGGGTACAATTGGATTTATTGACATTGTATCTTGCAGGAGGCTTCAGTTGCCATCTAGAAACTTTTATGGTTAAGATTGTAATATAGTAATCGTTTTGCCTCCTCTAAGTTCTCTGTTTCAGGTTATCTCTGTTTCGTCTAAGATTGTAAGATTGTATTGTAATAGGGTTTTTAGCCAGAAACAAAGTCGGATAAATTTTTATAACACTTTACCTTCAAAGAATGTCAACAAGCTTGAGTTTCCACATCTAACACAGTCCATTGGAATGAACATGCTTAAGCAAACTATCTACATGTCACCAAGAAAATCTATCTATTTAGAAACTGGAAGGTGGAACGCTTCATTTATCTTACAGTACTAGGGAAATGTACGCGCGTTGCGCGGATTTGAATATAGTGTAATATTAAACAAGCTTCATTTTATTTGTTTTTCATCTAGCATTGAAGGGTCCTAACTAACTATTAGCTATATTCAGTTTTTTAGTGTAAGTTCTTTCATATTCTTGTTATGTTTTTGTTTTTTAATCATTATTCTGTTTTTGTTTGAAGTTTTTTTCTCCCTTTTTTAGTTGTAAAATAATATAAGGACAACCTTTTTGTAGTATATAACCAATTCGAAATACATATGTGTTGAAATTCATGGTTACAACGTAATGTGTCGATGCTTTTTTGCCCGTTCATATTTTCTAAACATATTAAACAATCTCCTTCATCTTCTTGTGTAGCCACTACTTGTGTGATTTCTAAATCTCCGATAACCATTACGACATCCAATCTTGTTGGAACATTGAGGTTGCGGTATTCAATTTTGAAAGTAACTTTGAGAGTTTTTGCATTGTTTTCTTGAATTATTGATGCAATTTGTGTTTGAATATAAGTGAATAGATGATTAGTTAACGAACCTGATGTTGCTTCATCGATGTCATGAATACTAGGTAGAAGTTGATGATCTCTTTGAAGTTGTTGTCATTTGGTAATAATATTTGATTGTTGGAAAAGGGGACTGTATAATTTATGTTGTTTTCTTGACGATGTGGTCGAGTAATTTTTAGGTGGAGATAATTTGTGTTTGGTAGTGGAGTTGTGATTCTCTTTGAATATATTTTGAAAATTACAACCATTGTAGAACTGGTAGCTATGAAAATTGATAGATATTTGGAAACTTGGATGTATTGTTCTTATGTGAGTTGTTGCCATTTATATTGTTTGTAGAATGTGTAGCAATTATTCCTTGATTTTTTTTACTCTACGATCTTAAATTTGTTTTTATTGTAATTAAGACCTATATTAATTTTGATATTTGTGTTGACCATGAGAAGTTGTAGCCGTTATAATCACTGTTACGAGACATTAAAATTGTATTTAAGACATAATATTTTTTTGTCATGGACTTAACTACACTTTGTTGACCTGACACATGAGTGTGAACAAGTAAAATCTATAATGAGAATACAAATTTGTTAGTAATTTTGGGACTAATATTAAATTGAATAGGTTCTATCTTAGCAAAAAGAATAAAGTTACAGGCATGCATATCTTAGCAAAAAGGTTTATGTTATGTATTGAAATGATTAATAACATGTTAAGTTGTATATACTTTTGACTTTAAACAAGAGAAAGCTTTGAAGTAAAAAAATATTTCATAAAGTCTTTCTTTTAATGTAAAGGAATAAAATGTTGCTCAATAATAAAAATAATAAAAAGGACATTATATTTTTTTTTATGTGAATTTGCTTGCCGAAATATAAAATAGAGATTAATTTTATAAAGGACATTATATTTTTAGTACATGCATGGAAGATCATCAGAGGCTGTGAGAAAATATTGGAGGAAGAAGCTAATTTTTTGTTTCAATTGGAAGGAGTTACGGGTTTTGTTTGCATAAGTTGGTAAAAAAGAAAAAGCTAAAACACAAATTTGTTTGAGTTGGGAAGAGTTACACTTGGAGTTTTTGGTTTGGATAAATTGGTAAAAAATAAAAGTGAAAAAAATGGGGACACTTGACAGCTTCTCAGAGCTTGCTAAAAAGTGTAACCCTTCTATATTATTTTTAGTACATGCATGGAAGAGCATCATGGGCTGTGAGAAAATATTAGAGGAAGAGGCTAGGTTTTTGTTTCAATTGGGAGGAGTTACGGATTTTGTTTGCATATGTTAGTAAAAAAGAAAAAGTTAAAGCATAAATTTGATTCAGTTGGGAAGAGTTATATTTGGAGTTTTTGGTTTGGATAAACTGGTAAAAAAGAAAAGTGAAAAAATGGGGACACTTGGCAGCTTTTCAGAGTTTGCTGAAAAGTGTAACCCTTCTATATTATATAAGATTTGCTAAACAAGTCTTTTTCGTACGTGTTGCCACCCAAGTTGGGTCAACTCTGCATCAAAGTACGCCTGGGACATGTAAGGCTTATAGTTTATTTTTGGGATGGTATTGACTATTCAAACAACTCTCATGACATTTTCCCAAAAATATAAGAAACAATATTCAAAAATTATTACGTCATCTAAAACAAACAACTACAATTAATTTATTTAATCAGTAGTATCTCTATTCGTGACATTTTCATATTTCATTTTATCATTATAAGAAATAAACCGCGCTACGCGGTTCCGCCCCTAGTACGGTTAGGAAATTCTAAAATATCCTTATGACATAATTACACAGATGTGTTCATATATTCTTCTTTCTTTTTTCTTCTTCTTTTTTTTCTCTTTTTTTTGTCACGAATCAAATCTTTATTAAATAAAAAACGCAAGTTGAATCTACAGTAGCTATAAGGGATTTTGCCAAAGAATATACACTGGGATATAAGCAAAGATGAATTAGATGAATTGAGATTTAAAAAAAGGATATGGGATAAAAAGAATAGTCAAGGATTCCCGGTTCCCATTTTCCTCAAATATGCATATATAACGATTAACCCAAATAGGCAATCGAGTACAACTGTGCCCGAGAGAGCAGCTCCATAAACAATAACAAACTGAATCTAGAGTGTGAGACCCAGTCAGCAAGAAGGGAACCAAAAAAGTAAAAACAAAGATTAAAATGAAGAAAATGCACATCAAGTTACAGCCTTCTTTTCAGCATCAAACAGGCCTTTCATCCACAAGGGGACCATCCACCACATATGAGATTAGTCTGAAATCCTCTACTTAACTCCGAACTATCATGTTAGTTCATTTGTTGCATCTGTTGTACCTTGATGGTTGAAAAATAAATTCAAGCAAAGGACCTAGTTTAATAAAGACAATCAGTTTTTTCCACATATTCAGAAAAATTATTCTTAATGCTTTTTTAAATATTTTTTTCGGTTAAAATAGAGGTGTTTTGGTGGTATTAGCGGGATTAGTCATTCGTAATATTCCTATTCTAGCAACTAATTGTCAGTTTTTAGAATATTCTGAATAAAATTAATGAGAAAAATATAAATGGGATAAATGTAGTTAACGGAATAAAATGAATGAAATGAATATATGCAGAGAAGTATTTATTTCGGATGAATGGCAAGTGTTTTAAAGAAATATGGAATGAAAAATAAATATAATTTAAATTACATAACATTATATATTAATAGCATTAAATTATATAGTATCACTAATAAATTACACAATATTATATATATAGCATAATAAATTATACTTTATTAAAATAAATAAGGAAATCATGTCAAAAACCATTCACTAAAAATCATTGTTACAAACTCAACTTCACTGATATATTATTTGGAATAGTAATTAGCAAATTTTGTATTACCATTCTCTTTTTTAAGAAAATTAAATATTCCAAAAAATCTAAACAAAATCTATAAATTTTAAAATCATAACATGTTAAAAAATCTACTATAAAATATGTGACTTGAGATTTATCAACATCTAACGTACAATTCACTAATTACATTTTTACAAAAAATTAAAATTTTAAATATCTAAATACAAATATCTAAATTATATTTTTACAAAAATTAAAATTTCAAGGAGTCTGCATCACTTGCTCACAATCTCAAACCAGGAAGCTCACAGCACAAAGAAGAACATGTCGAAGACGCACATTATTACGCTGAAGATGAAAATGAAACATCAAGAGATCAAGGTCATGATTCTACTACACAACCTCAGCGCTCCTCAACACTAGTGAAACATCGCAGGCCGGCTTTGGAGCGTATTGAAGATCCCTTTGTTGATCGTGATTTGATTGTGGTCTCAAGCCTTCAAAATGGAGAGAGGCAGGTAAAGAGAAATAGTTTGCTTACTATGTCTTCCCTCCCTGAGTCTCCTCCATCCCTTCCCCAAGAAGACTTGTCTTATGAAGCCACCTTACTTGATCGTCATCCACGGAAAAGTAAAAGAATGCTGGTTGCTCTGCGGCTTGGCTTCCCTAATGCATCAAAACAAAAACGTGAGGTTCCAGCTAAAAGAGCTAGTCCCATGCGTAAAATCCCATCATGGTGGAATGAGAATGCTGTGGATAAGGCGACGGTGTCAACCTCTAATGCAGGGAAGAAGAAAAGAGCTCGCCAACTAGTCTTCGAGGATGAACCGACAATAGTTTCTCCAACAAAAAAATCAAAACCATCTCAAAAGAAGATCAATCCGTATGCGCTTCCTAAGACCACCTCCAATGGACAAGTTTAGGGGAGTGTCTACCAAAACAAGAAAATGAAAAAGAAAAGAAAATAAGTGTAGATGTCTTTAAAATAGAGAGAGAATGTCTTTAATGTCTATAATCAGACCCCTCTAAAGACATCTCAAATATAAAATTAATAAAAATAATACTTTTCTATTGGTGAGACTTTCCCATGAATATGTGCATTGTGGATGCCCTAAGGAGTCTTTACCTCGTGTTGAAGCTCCTGTTATTTTCATTTCTCGAAACAAGAAGACTAAATCCAATTTGGTGGCTTCCAGTTTGTAGCCGCTGCTTCCCCAATGAGCATATTGAGTTGGGACTACCAAGGAGCTGGAAGCCCGGAAGTAGTTCCTCGCCTTCGGGAAATCCGCATAGAGCATTTTCCAGATTTCTTATTTCTTATGGAGACGAAACAGCAGAATAATTTTGTTTTTGGTTTGAAAGATACTTTGGATATGATGATGTTTTTACCGTTGAACCAGTTGGATTAAGCGGTGGTTTGGCTTTTTTCTGGAAAAATTGTTATTCGGTTGAGATTATCTCAGCGGATAATCGAATAATTGATGTCAAAGTGTCGATGGGCACTTTGTCTTTCTACTTGTCTTTTGTTTATGGTGATCCTATACGCACTCGTCGTAATCTTGTTTTCGATCGTATCACACATTACTGCTGCCTGGAATGAACCATGGGTTCTAGCAGGCGATTTTAATGAATTACTACATGCTGGAGAGAAATGGGTGGTTCGACAAGAGAGGAACCAACTCTTTGGGATTTTTGAACAATGACTGAAATTGTCAAATTCGTAAAATCCCATCATCTAGTAATTCCTTCTCCTGTTTTGGATGGCATGGCGAATGGGTTCAAGAGAAATTCGACATAATGTGTGGTAACGAAACTTGGTTTCAACTATTTCCGGTGTCTCATGTCGTGTATAAACACTTATGGGCTTCGGACCATAGACCTCTCTTACTTTCCTTTGCCCAACATGAAGATTCTCCTAATCGTGGTCGATTTTTCTTTGATAAGCGTTGGATAAAGAGAGCTGGGATTGAGGATGCAGTTCAAAGTGGATGGGGACGCTAGAACCCTACTACATGCCGGTCTCTCACTGATATGATTGGGCATTGTCGGAAGATTCTTGCGAGATGGAAACGAGGTACAACGTCCAATTCATCGACAAGAGTGGAGGATCTCATTGCTCGGCTTGAAACGGAGGGTTCTAAATGTCATCCAAATGCCCAACTAATGCTGGATTTAAAGGTGGAAATCGCATCTTGTTATAGGGAGGAAGAGCGGTTATGGAAACAAAAAAGCCATGAAGAATGGTTGAAGGCGGGTGACAAAAACACTCGCTACTTTCTTAATGTTGTGAAAGGTCGCATTGCAAAATAAAATCCTTATGCTTAGACATTATTTAGATCAGGAATCATATTCTGAAGGAGCGAAAGCATAAATTAAAGACGAAAGACAGATATTCTCATCTTCTACACTTGATTATGGATGATTTGTTCGCTGGGTTCGCACCACGTGTAGATGACACCATGAACACAATGCTGACGCGACCAGTTATGGAAAAAGAGATTAAAGATGCAGTCTTTAGTATCACAGGCTCCAGTTCACCTAGTGCAGATGGCTTTACAACGGCCTTTTATTGATCATTTTGGCATATTGTGGGACCTTCGGTGGTTGACGAAGTAACTCACTTTTTTACTTCATTCAACTTACCGGCTGATTGGAATCACACTCAAATTTGTTTACTTCCTAAAGTGAAAAATCCGACCAGAATGACGGAACTCCGACCAATAAGTTATGTTCGGTTCACTATAAGATTATTTCAAAAATTTATGTGACCGACTCAAACCTTTTCTCCATGGTCTTATATCGGATACCCAAGGTGCTTTTGTGTCTGGCTGAATGATCTCAGATAATATCCTTTTAGCCCATAAAATGACACATGCTTTACATACCAATGACAAGGTCGCAAGCAAATGTATGGCTATAAAGACTGACATGTCAAAAGCTTACGACCGTGTCGAATGGCGGTTTGTGGAAGCTCTCTTATATCAAATTGGTTTTTCTGACGTATGGATACGGTGGGTTATTAATAAGTTGTCTTTTTAACAAATTAATAAGACCTATACAACTAACACCTATCGATGTAGTAGTAAGGGATCGGATCCAAAAGTCTCACGTTTACATTGTAATCTACTAAATTATTTAATCTAGCTAAGATAATCAAATGATTGGGTTTTTGGGTTTGTTTTCTGATTTTTCTATGGGTTTAATTCACTACTAATAAAATACTAGACCTAGGGATAATCAATGGATTGTACTAAAATTAATGGATGTTTATTTAGGTCCTAAATTTACCAAACTTCAACTCAAATACAATTCTAAATTGGTCCACTTTCGTGGTACCAATTACTTCTTTTAACAATTTGAATACCTAAACTTTCATTTGCATTTAAGAGAGCTAGAGAGCATTACTAGAACAGATTTGATAAATTCACAATTTGCCTTAGCATCAATTTTCGTTGGCTAAAGACAATCTGCTCTCCTAAATGAGGTTTCAAGAATCCTATTACACTTTCGTTTAATAGAAAATCATAATAACAAAAACTAGGTGATCAATGTAGTTTTAGCATTACAATATTCATAAGGAGGAAGCCTATTCCACAGATCTACCTATATATATCCAGTTACTAACCTAGCAACCCATGATTTTCCTAGATCTAACAACCTAACTACTCACACATGAATGAATTAACAATAAAACAGGATGTAATGGTAAACATGATCAAGAACAAAAATAAACTGAATAATACTTGATTAAAAACGAAAATTGTAAAAGACAAAGGTTCACAACACTTCTCAACAATGGTAAATGACTGAATGGAAAGGAAATGAATGAATCTTCAAGAGTCTCCAAGAAGCAAGAACCAAAATCTCAAGAAAAATGAAGAACAAAAGAGTTTGAAAAACAAAATGGGAAGAATCTATCAATGGAGGTTGTTCTGGAGGCAGAGAGGCTGTAAAACTAGGGTAGGGTCGTCCAGGGATCAGAAGGGATCCATTTATAGGCAAGAAAATGCAGTGATTGAAATTTCCAAAAATAGCTTTGCGAAGTCGGGATCGATCGATCCGTGTTCGATTGATCTCATTCTGAAGCCGGTCTGATATACCTTCAGTAAAACAGTCATATCTTCTCAATCGCTAATCAGAATGACACGAAACCACCTCTAAAGTGAAGCTAACTCTTCCTATGTTGTGTCAAACGTTGAGATTGAAATTCCTACGGGAAAGACTTTTTTTGACACGATCTTTATGGCACTTTGGACTGGTTCTGCACTGTTATTTCATTTGTTTACCTTTTTTTGCCTCAAATCTTCATTCCAAAGCTTCAATCTAAGTTCCAATGCATTAAGCACCTGCTAAGATTCTAAAAAAACCAAAAGACTCGAAAAACATAGGAAAAAAAAGGATTAAAACATGTAAAAAACGCAACATATCAGTTATGCTTTGCATATCCACAGTCTCTTACTCGGTCCTCCTGAATGGGACAAGTCATGGTTTCTTTAAAGCGGAGCGCGGTCTGCATCAAGGAGATCCATTCTCTCCTTTCCTATTCATTTTAGGAGTTGAGGCTTTAGTTCATATTCTGAATGTCTCCGAGAGTGAAGATCGTTTACAGGGAATTAAGCTTGCGAACAATGGCCCATCAATACATCACTTGCTTTTTGTGGATGATAGCCTGCTTCTGTGCCACACAGACAATGACAATGCTAGCGAGATTATGCGATGTCTGAAACTGTATGGGGATGCATCGGGGCAAATGATAAATCCAACGAGATCTTCCATCATATTTGGCTCAAAGATACCATTATCGGTCAAACTAGAGGTCAAATATACTTTATCAATTGAAAAAATGGCAAAGATGGGACATATATGAGACTCCCGAAATGTTTCAGTTGGTCCAAGCATAAACTCCTTCAGTTTATCCATGACAAACTCTGGTCGAGATTAAATGGGTGGTTTTCGAAATCCTTATCCCATGGAGGCAAGGAGATCCTTTTAAAATTAATAGTGTTGGCTTTATCCGTCTATGCGATGTCTTGTTTTAGACTTTTGCAAGACTTATGTCAAAAGCTAACTAGCGCTATGATTGAGCACTGGTGGAGTAATGGTACAAATTAGAAGAAAATTTACATGGGTGTCTTGGAAGAAACTATGCTTTAATAAAGATGATGAGGGATTGGGGTTCCATGACATTGAGAAATTTAATCAATCTCTATTAGCAAAGCAGGCTTGGAGGATTATAGAGGCGCCAGACTCTCTTCTTTCAAGGTTACCGAGGAGTCGCTACTTTCCTGGGACAGATTTCCTAAATGCTAAGGAGGGCTTTCGTCCCTCCTATGCTTGGAGTAGTATTCTGTTTGGCATGGAACTTCTATCCCGAGGTTTAATACGGACGACCGGTAACGGTATGAACACCTTTGTCTACTCAGAGAACTGGATTTTCGACGAGAGGCCAAGAACACCTATTTGACGTTAAAACTACTTTGATGTTATGTTGCGAGTGTCTGCATTGATTGATCAAGACACATGTCACTGGAATAAGACTATGCTTACGCATCTTTTTGTGCATGAAGATGTTACACGGATTCTGAGATTGAGACCCTCCCTTTCTTTGGTTGACTCTTATGCGTGGGGCTATACCAAGAGCGGACGTTACACCTCCCAAATTGGATATAAATTCCTCACGTCGCTGCCCAAAAATCAACTTGGTCTGCCCCTCCCTCCACTGGAAAAAGCCCTTTGGTCGAAACTATGGAAAGTTCTTACTTCTCCAAAAATTCGACATTTCTTGTGGAGAGCTTTAACCGGTGCTTTAGCTGTTGCAGAGAGATTACGTACACGAGAAATTAATATTGACTTGGCTTGCAAATCTTGCGGAGTGCATGTGGAGTCCATATGTCATGTATTATTCTTATGTCCCTCCGCAAATCAAGTATGGATAGAATCGGGCTTTCAATTACCGCCTGCGAGCTTCTCCCCTACTTCGGTTTTCCTCAATCTACACTACCTTTTTGCTACGATTTCTAAGGCTTCTACACCAGATGAGGTTAAAAACATCTTTTCGTGGGTTCTATGGCATGAGTGGAAAGCTAGAAATACACTCATTTGTTTGCAGACAAGATGGGAATCAGAAACCGTCTTAGGTAGAGTCAAAGAAGAGACTACAATTTGGTTTGGACTTAATGGGACTGCACCAAACGTTTCACATTCAACAAATCGCACTATTGAAAAATGGACCAAGCCACCGACCTATATGCTAAAGTGTAATGTGGCTGCTTCATGGGTTAATCCTCATACTAATGGCGGGGCATCATGGTTGCTTAGGGATGAATTAGGAAGAACCTTGTTTTATAGCAGGAGACCCTATTCATTAATATCCACTAGTTTAGAGATGGACCTCCTAAGCCTTCTTTGGGCAGCTTCTTCATTGAGGGACTTACATCAAAGCCGGATCATTTTGGAATTATCTTCGTCAACTGTCGTTGAAGCTGTCTCACACCCGATCAAATTTCCGCACTTAAGGAATCTTCTTAACGAGATCACTACGGCGTTGAATATGATTCCGGGTTTCGTTGTCTCCCTAAAATCATGGGATGCTAATGTGAGCGCTCAAAGAATTGCGTCCAGTGTCACTGCAGAACGTCGATACTAGTCTTACCTTTCCCACGATGACCTTTCCACCCATCCGACCTACGTCACAANGAGTTGTTCTCCTTGTCTGCACACTTGGACCGAAGTAGTAAGATGAAAAGTTTGCTGTTTCTTCTGTTAAACTTCCGGCTACTATTGATCCCTCCACTTATGCAAGGTTCTTTGCCATTTTCTTAAGATACTTCATGAACCTTTCGAACGGG
>OVAP01001465.1:11243-23845 GCA_900406295.1 Aurinia saxatilis | reverse complement strand
TGTTTGGTTAAATTGTTAATTCCGTAGTATTTTTCAAATATTGGTCTTACATATTTATCGAGCGCTCATAACATATTTGTGGTATCACACAAGTCACATATTATCTTCCAAGAAGCCAGAGAAAAGATCTTCATTGCGGTGATGGTGGCAATGGATCTGAAGGTTTGGTGGTGATGAGGACATGAGATATGGTGATGAGGACGGGGATAGAGAAGTTTGTTATGGTGATGAACAAATTGATAAAGACAGGACTAATGATTATTATAATAAGAATAGAGAATTTGATGGTGGTGCGAGATAAAATGAAAATATGCTTAGTGATGAGGATATGGACACTGAAGCTATTCATGAAAGAGATGGTGATGCTGATGTGGAGAGACCAAAAGAAGATGATGAACGTGCGGCAATCAGAGGATGAAAAACATCTAGATGAAATATAAGTAGCAAGATGAGATAGACGAAGACGAAACCAATGGGAAGAGGCTAGTGAAGGAAAAGGGTTTTTCAGTAGGGATGGTGTTTATGTTTTTTCACACGCGTGATGAAAAATGGTGATCATCTTTAGGTTCATTTCATAAATTTAATCGACACAAATTTGTGAATAATGGTATTTACAAAACTTGTTTCTTTTACTAAACATATCGAACGATGCTTATGCTTGATAAGGCCGATATTTTACCACTTTTTAGTATAGATTTAAGGTGTTTTTCTAAATGAAACCAAAGAAATTGATTATGAAACTAGTGATTCCGACTTTTTTGTTTTCAAAGTGTTCTGTTGTGTGTGAAAATAAGGCTTTTTATGTCATAAAGGGGGTGTTTTTAAAAACGGTTATAAATGGGCATTATTCTCCAAGTTCAAAAATCCAGCATCAGATGTTCGAGCTGAAATGAAATTGTTGTACATTTTGGACTGAGATGAGCTTTTGAGATAATCAAGCCGATTTAGCTATCACTAGGGCTTTGAATCAAGTCATCCGGCCTCTGGACCAAGGAGTTAAGCCTAATTTAATGAAAAGATGTCAATTTGAAGTTTAAGCAAACTGAAATCCATTTGATCGAATAGCCCATCGATTCGATCGAATCCCTGAGGAAAGTCACTAGAAGTTTCTGGAGCATACTTCAGATTAGATCCTTTGCATTCAGGAGTTATCATAATCAATTCAAGATATTCAGAAGATGCTGGAGACGCGTTTTCATAATATATTCGATTGAGTCACATCTGCATTTGATCGAATCTAAGTGGATAAGTCTAAATTATTGGATTCTTATCTCTGATTTGATTCTTGGTTTCTCTCGACCTTTCACTATAAATACAGAAGCCACGAGCACAAAAAAAAAAAAGTTTCTAAGCTCCCAGACAAAATTGCTCACTTGATTTCTTATTCTCTTTTGTTCTTCTTTTTGTTTCTTTATGGATTTTGCTGTAAAAAAGGGAGAAGTTGTCCTCTTTATTTCATGCGATTTAAAGAAACTTTCTTATTTTTTTTTATTAATTTATGTGATTGCAATTTCCATTATTTTTATGTTTATCATAAGCATGTCTGGGTAGTTTCATTTTTTTTATTTAATACTAGATTCTCTTAATTTTTTTTTTCATTTTTAGTTTTTGTAGACGACTCATTATTCGACCGAAGACACTTCATGTATTTGTTCCAGCGTTACTCCATTCGGTTGAATTGCTTCTGCATATGATTGAACATGTCACTCTCAAACCATATTTATTGCGTAGCTCAAGTAAACTCGGTCGTGTCATTATGTGCAATTCCTCTCTAAGGACTACTGCAAAGCATGTGCACTTTCATGAATTATTTTTGGTGAAAACTCAATCCCCATCAAGCTTTCAGACACTGTTGCCGGGGAGCAACGCCACTGATATACTAGCAAACTCCAAACAAAGCCTTTCCCTTTATTCCAATTTCAATAGTTTTTATTTTGTTTTTCTTTTCTTTTTTTTTTCTTTTTTTGCATTTCTGATTTTCATTTGATTTTGTTTTAGGTACTTAACCATGGCTCAAAAGAACAATGGAGCTCATGATGGCCCTTACAGGCACTTCTCGTCTCCCATGAAACTTTACCATCCAGGGGATACTGGCAATGACTTCTCAACGTCAGCACCCGCCCCTCGAAGCAGCGGGCCTTACAGCCTCATGAGGCAACCATCAGAGGTTCCCGCCATCCTATCCAGCTCAATCCGAAGTTTCGAATGGAAGAATTGAAGAAATACTCAAGCATGTTCTTGCTACTCAAAAGGACTTTGAGGGGGAAATCGAGACAAGGCTGGATCGCTTCCAAGCCGATATGAGCAAGAAATTTGTCTCTCTCACCGCCAAGGTGATGCGATGCCTAGGTAGAGATTCAACAACTAATTGTCCTTTCTACCAACTGGCAACGAACTAGTCGATGCAATATATATAGTATAGGGTACTGTTCTCAGGGATCAGAGACTAGTTTAAGCACTTATAATCGAGGTACCAATTATTCCCTATTAATGGACATGAGGGCCCTAAAAAACGATGATTCATGAAATTTCTCTCTTGATACGTTGTGATCATCCTAAAATCAAATTTTATAGTGATCAACTACGACAACCCCATTAAGAAAGTGATAAGAGGTTCAGTTAACAACTAGTCATACATCAAATTTTATTGCCTATCTACCAGACCATGAGATTCTCTTTGAAACACCCCTTATTCCCACTAAGAGAACTACTCAAACATAATAAATACTAAAAAAAATATAAATAAATATCATAAATGTGTAAATAAAAGTAAGAGGGTTCATCGAACTTCACCAAATCAATAGACAAAGAGGTGGGATATTCTTCTCTTTTACAAAACAAAGTAATATAATGTAAAACCTTGAGAAAAAAAAATACCACGAAATATTTGTAGGAGTTTTGGCTCTTTTTGTGAAGCAAACATGGTTATGGTCTTTATATATGATGAGGAAGTTGGCTAAGGTCTTGGTAAAACTATTGAGATGAATCTGGAATATTCTGATATATATATTTTTTTCTATGTCGCGGTAACAATTAAGCGATGCACAAAAGATATCTCTTTAGTACTTGGGGGGATTTCTCCTTAGATACAATTGCAAATAATTTAAAATGCATATGAAATATAATTTATGTCTTCATGTTTCAGCCCCAATCGGGGTGTGTAAGATGCTCAATGAAACTCGTACTTTTTATGTAAAAAATGTTGTTTTGAATGAAGAATAGTGAGACCTACTCCATTTTGGTATTTATTTTTGCATATTTCCGCCCCAAAAAACACTTTAAAACCACAAAATGATGAAAAACCCAAATTCATATTAGAAACATTTATCTTGATCACAAAAACACTTAAATACATAGTAAAATTTAATAAAATATGGATGTTATTAGAATTGTCAAATGGGGCCGTCCATATTCAAATGGTCATGTCCATATGGACATATAGTTTTTGGACTATGATCTGGACGGTCCATATGGACAATGGATAAATATGGACATGTCCATAATATGTCCGTGTAATATATCCAAGACATTGGACGTCCGTTTGTCCACGAGTTTAATTACCTGTAATTATATTTTTGTGCAACAATTACATGTTCAAAAATATTAATAAGGTTATATATTTTTTAGTTTGAACAAGCAATTCAAAATACATAATTAAGATACAAATTACTCAAAATAAAAATTTCATCACAAATTCAAAATACAGACTCAGACTCTAAATTTTTACCATCATATAGCAATATAGCTTCATTCATCCATTTGAGCCTCTCCTATCTTTCCCTCTTCGATGAAGTCGAATTCAACATCTGACAAACATACAAAATCAAATGAACCATTTTCCAGCACAAATCAGTCGAATGATAATGTAACTAAAATGATATAGTAATTACCAATTTCTTCAAATCTTGGTAACCAGTTCCTAGCACAGATTAATGATTGTACATATTTGTCGGGACAGCTTCGATACTTGTTAAGAACACCGCTGCTAATACTAGATAATGTAACTAAAATGATATAGTAATTACCAATTTCTTCAAATCTTGGTAACCAGTTCCTAGCACAGATTAATGCTTGTACATATTTGTCGGGACAGCTTCGATACTTGTTAAGAACACCGCTGCTAATACTAAAAGATGATTCTAAGGCCACTATTGTGATGGGTATATTGAGAACATCACAGACTATAGTCGATAGTTCCTTGAGACGACCAGAATTGTCTCTCCAATATGCCAATACATTCATACCCTTTAAAACAACAATATCCATAACTCCCTCTTCCAAATATAAATTCAGTGGTGATTTTCCACTACTGTTGGTCTTTTGTGAAACAAATGCATAAAACCCCTGAAATAAGAGGAAGAGAAACTGTAAATCCAGACTATTAAATTCAGACTATTATGGTCATGTTCATGTTATAAACATAAGCTCAAACAGTAAATAGGAGGAAGAGAAACACTAAATTCAGACTATTATGGTCATGTTCATCTTATAAACATAAGCTCAATTATTACAATGTTACCAAAGGAGCACACTATAATGTAAAGTGAAGCTAAGGATAATAGGCACAAGAGAAGGTAAATAGCATGCGGTAAAACCAGGATTCCATTATAAGCAGGAAGTTGAGAACAAGCAGTAATATCCATTATAAGCATGAAGTAAAGTAAAACTTAGACATTAAATACTAAATACAGTAAAACTTACAAAATATCCAGCAGGAATATCTTCTTTAGACACTTCAACATGCGAAGTAGTAATGTTCCTTTGGTTTTTCTGATAAGCTCCAAACAACTTGTAAATCTTCATGCGCACATAAGCTAGTTTCTCCAATTGATAAAACCCTAGATATATTTGGATCCATTGTCCGTAATATCTTGTTCATTAAAAGTTTATGTCCATTTGCGCTAAACCCATTCATATCCGTTTTATATATGGACATATGTGTGTCCATCTTTTTATTTGTAGATATGGACGATCCATGGACAATAAGTCCATTTGACATCTTTAGATGTTATCATTCATGAAGCGTTTTGTCTGCATGGAGTAGTAATGTTTGTGACCGGCTCGTGTTTGTGAGTCACATGACGCTATAATAACGAAGGTTGATTGACAAAGAATTCCATTTGTGGTTATAAATTTTGGGTGAAGAAATTATGTGAAAGGGGTAGAGAAGGTAGACGACGAACCACAAAACCTGAAGATTTAGATATTAGAGTTAAACACATGCATATAGTTGTTAAGTCTTGTAATAAACACTGAATTGTCTTTTCTTTGATGCAAACATCTAGTTATCCCTTAATTGGATTAATGAGTTAAGTCGTGGTCAGTAAGACCATCAAAAAAAAAAGGGTGGAGGTTAAATTCAGGACGATTAAAGTAATGTATCCAATTTTAATCCAGTTCTCTTTCAGATACTTTTTTTTTTTTTTGTCAACTGATGATTTGATTAGAGATAAAAGTGTTTACACAAAGTTTTTACAGAGGGTTAATTAGGTAAAGATAGGAATTTTACAACCATTTAACGAGATATCTAGACTGGTTTATTCTTGCTAATTTAGCTAGAGAGTCAGCTTTTTGATTATCTTTCCTTGGGATCTTCTTGAAGCTAACTTCTTGAATAGAGTCCGCCAGTTGTATGATATCTCCCAAAGCCATTGAGATGGATGATTGCATTTCCAACCTATGCGCAAGAAGTTTTTGCTTTTGCTGACATGGGTGATATAATTCTGTAGAGTCACCACAGAACATCACACTCTAAAGGCTCAGCTTATTAACTTCTAACAATGCCATCTTAAGGGCTTCAGCCTCTGCTTGAAGTGGAGTTTGTATAGGGTCTATGGATGAGGTACCTTGGATTATGGCTTTCTTTTCCTTGTTGAACAGTATCCATCCAATTCCAGCTTTATCTGTTGGGGATATCCATGAGCCATCTGTGAAGCAAATATATTCAGCATTAGTATTGAAAATTTCTTGATGATTCCTGTCTTCTTTCTGAATTATTGGACTGTTTTTCTTTTGAGGTTGTAGTTCACAGTTGGCTTCTATCCATAGCTTATAATCCTGGCTGGCTTTGATAAGTATAGATGGAATAGATTCCCTTCTAGATTTGAAACTCGTACTATTTCTATGCTTCCATATGCTCCAGCCTACGAAGGGGACCAATGTCCCTTCTTTGTCTAGATTTCCCCCCTTTTCTATAATATAGTTTAAGTTTTCAACAAGGGAGTTTTGTAGAAAATATTCACCTTTGATTTTGTTAGGGAAAGCTAGTTCCCAGATCTCTCTGCTTACTCTGCATTGGAATAATAGGTGGTTAACTGTCTCTGATTGTTCGCCGCAAAGTAAGCATTCAGCAGGTATCTTCATCTTCCTTTTCTGCAGGTTAACTGCAACAGGCAATGCATTGAAATTAGCTTTCCACCAGAAATGTTTAATTTTTTGGGGTGCATTCCATTTCCATATTTTCCTAGCAATAAGAATTTGGGGATTGATCTGATCATTGGTGTTTGGAAGGCTATTATGCTGTAAATGATAACCTGGTCGAGCTGTATATTCCCCTCCTTTTGAGTGGTCCCATAAAAGTTTATCAGGTTTACCTATGATTGATGGTCTGATGGAGCTGATCAGTTGGGCATCAGTTTGTTGGAATGTTCTGCTAAGGAGCTCCTGATTCCAGCACGTTGTACCTGGTTGAAAAAGATCATTTACTTTCATGTTGACCAGATTATGATTATTTACAGGGATCGGGGTTCGTGATGGATTGGTAGGCAACCAGTTGTCCTGCCAGACTCTTATTTTATCTCCATTCCCTACTAGCCATTTGCTTCCTTGTTTGATCAAGATATTACCTTGGAGAATACTTCGCCAAGCATGACTGCTATTTTTCTTGCTTTGTGCTTCCAGTATATCTTGATGGGGGAAATATTTTGCTTTGTATACCTTGGTCAAGAGCAAGTCTGGGTTATTAAGCATTCTCCAACTCTGTTTGGCCAGCAAAGCAATATTGAAGTCTGTGAGGTCTCTGAACCCTAGGCCACCATTCTGTTTTGATTGAGTAATCTGCTTCCAAGATATCCAATGTATGCTCTTTTTGTTTCCTCTAGGACCCACCAGAATCTTCTTATTGAGACATTCATCTTCTTGATAAGTTTTTGAGGGAGTAGGAAGCATGACATGGCATATACTGGAATTGAAGTAGCTACTGCCTTGATTAGAACTTCTTTCCCTGCAGGTGATAAGAAATGATTAATCCAATTGTCCAGTCTTTGCTCTAACCGCTGGTTTAGATACGAAAATGTTTCACATCTATTCTTGCTAACAAATTCAGGCAATCCCAGATATTTCCCAAAACCACCTATCTTATGAATTCCCATCATCTGACTTAGTTGGTTTTTCAGATTATCTGAAGTTCCTTTTCCAAATGAGAGGACAGACTTCTGTGGATTGATTACTTGCCCTGAAACTTTGCCATATAATTGTAAGGTTTCTAATATGAATTGGCATTCTTTCTGGTTAGCTCTACAAAAGAGCAGGGAGTCATCTGCAAATAAGAGATGTGAAATCGATGGACCTCCTCTACTTGCTTTAAACCCATGTAATCTACCCTTAAGTACCCCATCTTCTAATAATGTTGTGAGTCCCTCTGAACATAAAAGATAAAGGTAAGGTGATATAGGGTCACCTTGGCGTATACCTCTTTCTGGTCTTATGTTTCCTGTTGGAGAGCCATTAATAAGAATTGCATAACTGACCGAGGTGATGCACTTCATGATCCACGATATCCACTGATCTGCAAATCCCAACTTTTCCATTATGGCTTCAATATATTTCCATTCTAGTCGATCAAAGGCTTTGCTTATGTCTAGCTTGAATGCCATGAATGGATTTTTTAGCCTTTTAGTATGTAGGGAATGCAATAACTCATGAGCGATTAGCACATTGTCTGTAATGAGTCTATCTGGGATGAATGCAGACTGATTTATGGAAATGATATTATGCAGATGGCCTTTTAGTCTGTCAGCAAGCACCTTAGAGATTAGCTTATAAGAAACATTGCATAAGCTAATGGGTCTAAAATCCTTCACAGAGACAGGGTTGTCTACCTTAGGTATTAAGCATATATGTGTATGATTAATAGATGGGTCAAGCACGCTGTTATCAAAGAAAGCTCTAACAAATTCATACACACCTGTTTTGATTGTATTCCAATGATCTTTGTAGAAACTGACTGTTAATCTGTCTGGTCCTGGAGCTTTATCTCTGTGCATGCAATGGAGGGCGTTTTCAATTTCTTCTTCTGATATTGGTCTTGTGAGGTCTTTGTTCATATCTTCTGTGACCTTGGGCTTGATCTTGTCCAGAACTTCCTTCATGTTAGAGCTACAATCAGAAGAGTAAATGTCATTGAAGTACTGTAATATTGTACCCTGGATCCCCTGATCTTCTAAATGTATTTTACCAGAGTCATCTTTTAAACTAACTATTCTATTGAAGTGTCTTCTTTGCTTAGTTGTAGCATGAAAAATTTTTGTGTTCCTATCCCCAGTCTGCATCCATTTGATTCTGCTCTTTAATTTCCAGTATTCCTCTTCTAGTTTTAGCTCTCTATTCAGCTGTTCTCTAATAATGGAAATAGCAGAATAGTCAGGATTAGAAGAGTCATACTCGGAGTGAAGCTTATACTGTAGATCTTCTATGTTCTTCATGGAGTTAGTTGAGTTTTTGGCTTTCCATTGAGATAGTGTTCTTCTGCATCTTTTTAAGGCCTCTCCAAAATCTTCACCTGATAAATGTACACATTCATTTCTCCAGGTTTTTTCTATTTGTGCTTTTACTTGATCATTTTGGCCCCATCTTGGATCATATTTAAATAGTCGAGTCCCTTTACCTCTGTTTTGGTCTGTGTGGAGGAGCAGTGGTCTGTGATCTGAAGCACCCCATTGAAGTAGTCTCACATAGGCATATGGGTATAGGTCTTGCCAATCTGATGTTGCTGCTGCACGGTCTATTCTTGATTTGATGTTGTATTTGCCACGTCTGCCCACCCATGTGTATGATCCATCAATTATTGGGATGTCGTTTAGCCCTGAGACTCGAAGCATTCTTCTGAAATGTTTGAACGAGTGTTCTGGCCTAGCAACCCCTCCTTGCTTCTCTGCATTAGATACAATATCATTAAGATCCCCAAAAATCAATCTAGGATATCCTTCATAGAACCCTGATTCTGCTAAATATGAGAGTTTCCTCCAGAGATGATTTCTAAGTTTCCTGACTGGATTCCCATAAATATAGCTTAGCCAAAAAATATTCCCATCTTCCCCTTTGATAAGCATCTCAGTAAGATTTATATTAGGAGATTGAACAAAATGAATATCAACATTACTACCCCAAAAAATAGCCATGCCTCCACTTAGTCCCTGTGCAGGTATCACAAAAAATTCTTGATAATCAAGATCTTTAGCTAAGTTAGATATAATATTATAGCCGTTTTTGGTTTCAGTGAGAAGTAGAATATCAGGTTTAGAAAACTTCCTGATATTTTTTAGGTATGGAATTGTGAAGGAACTTCTCAATCCTTGACAATTCCAGTGTAAGATCTTCATGGCGACTGTGGTGGTTTAAGGTAAACCACCAAACCTTCTTCATCGATTTCTGCTGAGATTCTCTGTCTAATGACTGGTATGTCCTCCTCTGGTTCCTGGCTTACTGCTTTTCTTTTAAGGGATGGATTTTGTTGGGATGAGGATCCTGTCTCTTTGTAGACGATTCTTGCATATTCTGCTTCCATTTGTTGGGACTCCTGTGGGATTGCCTGAATGAATCCAACTGGTCCCGTATCTTCTCTGCCTTCATCCTCTGTCTGAGCTTGGTCTTCAATAAGTTCATTGGTTTCCCCCTGTACATTCTGCTCCTCTTGCCTCGTTGTTGATCCCTCACCTTGTTGACTGTTCTCCTGTGTCTCTGATCTTAATGGTAGTGGAGGGTTTTGATTTGCTTGAGCAGATGTACAGTCTTTATCTTCGTGGTTCATACATCCGCAGAGACCGCAGTATTTCCTCAGCTTGTCATAAACCAATTCTAGAAGTATGGGTTCACCAATCTCATCTACCTGGAGATATCTACTGAATGCCAACGGTTGTAATGCATCAAGTTTGAGCTTTACCCATACCTCCGATTTATTGTCTTTCGATGGCTCCACTATACGAATTCCTTCTACCTTACCCATATCTTTCCCAATTTCATTCACCACCATTGGATTCTTCATATCATTAGGTAGACCAAATATTTGTATCTAGAAGGTGATTGTTCGGAGAAAATCGGGAGCAAACCTGTCAGACCATTTATCGGCAACAACCATCCAATCTTTGAAATTCCAGGGTCCTCTTTCTAAAACCGATAAGAGGTGATGCTCTGCCGTGAAGAAGAACTGGATGGTTCCATCATCGTGGATCTGTCCATGAACTCGATCATGTAAGCCCCAGGCTCTCGGCAAGGTGTTGCGCATCCCATTTAGGTTTTGCTGCGAAGGATTAAGACCTCGAACTATCAGGTTGAGTTGATTATCCCTTTCATTTCGCCTCCTTGTTTCTGCTGATAGTTGGATTGGTTGAAGGGATCGCCCAAGATTAAGAGTCAATCGCTGCATAGACTTCCATAGCTGCTCTTTATCCATCTTGATTCGGAAATTAAAGAGAAACCGATTTGATCGGAAAGAAGATCGCGAAGCGAAGTTTGGTACCCTAATCGCCTTTTCAGGAACTTTCGGGAGAGATTCCTACAAGCATAAGCAAAAAGTTAAAGCCGACAAAAGGAAGATTATGAATTTCCTAGTTCGGAGTACTTAATAAAAAATAAAATTTTAAAAAAGAAGATTATGAATTTATGACCTAAATTATTATTTTGTACATGCTTTATTTTATTATTTTAATCAACGATTGCTACCAGACACAGATTACGAGCCAAACATAAGAAATAAAAAAAAGGAAGAATTAAATTTATGGGAAAAGACGCGCGTGGCTCCCACTACCCTCCACTTTGCCCACGTGGAAACAGCCATATGAGCGATTAATAAAAAAAAAAAAAAAGAGAGAAAGAAGTGTTATTTCTCTCTCTCTAGAAAGTCAAAAAAAGGAGACAGCCAAACACTGCCTTGTCACATCTTGGTGAGGGAGTCAGTCCATTTTCCATGTGCCCACTGCCTTTGTCTTCTCTCCCTACACGCCACCACCACCTCCTCCTCCTCCTCCGACCACGATTTCCCAATTCCCAATTCTCCCCAAAACCTAGGGTTAGGGTTTCTACTCCTTCCGATCTTTCTAGATCTCCCGATTTCGTGGATCCTCTCTCTTGATTTTGCTGGTGAGTGTGTACGCGTGCGTTGACGAATCGATGCCGGGAGAAATTGATCTCATGAGAGTCGATCAAACTGTCGCCGATGTAAAATTGGATGATTCTTCTGGATTCGATTGTGGTGAGATTGATGTGGAGGTTAAGCTTGAACAAGAGACCGTAGCTCGCTCCGTTAGACGTGGACGTCCACCCAGAACTCTCGCTAAAGCTTCTTCTTCTTCTTCATCTCCGAATTCAGCTTCAGCTTCAGCTAGGAAGAGAAGAGAAGACGAGGATGTTTGTTTTGTTTGCTTCGATGGTGGTAGTCTCGTCCTCTGCGATCGTAGGTTAGTGAGTTTTGAGCTCACACAAGTTACTTTACTTACTAGATTCGTGCTTAATTTTTAGCCTTTCCCAGGGGATGTCCCAAGGCGTATCATCCAGCTTGTGTCAAGCGTACTGAAGCATTCTTTAGATCAAGAGCAAAATGGAATTGTGGTGAGTGTTTGCTTTCTCTGCTAGTTACTTCTTTTGGAGCTTTAATCACTGATGAAATGGTGGTTTTTCAGGTTGGCACATATGTACTGCTTGTCAAAAAGATTCTTTCTACATGTGTTATACTTGTCCGTATTCTGTTTGTAAGAAATGCGTTCGAAGCTCCGAGTATGTAGTTGTAAGGGAAAACAAAGGTTTCTGTGGGATCTGCATGAAGACTATAATGCTTATTGAGAATGCAGCTGAAGCCAACAAAGAAAAGGTACCACAATCTCTCTGACCTTCTTGTTGCTTCTTTCCCTTACTTACAAACTGGAATGTAGTTTACGTTTACGCAGCGCTTTTGAATGTGTTTAACATGTACACTATCCAGGTTCAGGTCGATTTTGACGATCAAGGCAGCTGGGAGTATCTTTTTAAGATTTACTGGGTTTCCCTAAAAGAAAAGCTATCTTTTACTTTAGATGATCTTACCAAAGCACAAAATCCATGGAAATATTCTTCTAAGAGAAGAACTACTAGTCGGCTTCATGATAAGGATGATGGCACTTCTCCTGGGCTTGTGAAAGTAAGTCGTGCTAAAGCAAGGAAAATGGAAGCTGTTTCAGTCAGTACATTGGTTCCGTCTTTGGATTCAAACTGTTCTTTGGGTGACGGTCTTCCACCATTGGCTAGCGCTGCTATGTGGGCAACAGATGAGCTCTTGGACTTTGTGGGGTATATGAAAAATGGTGATACTTCAGTCTTATCAAAGTATGATGTTGAAACTCTCGTGTTAGAGC